>NW_021011581.1:487078-612728 GCF_003987935.1 Bombyx mandarina
CTCACCCCTCCGATTTAGCTTATTCGTTAACGATATTCCCCGGTCGCCGCCGACCCATTTAGCTTTCTTAAAAAAAAAAAAAAAAAAAAAAAAAAAAAATGCCTCAGGCACTAATTCCGCCATTGTACCTTTGCGCATGAAGTTGAATAAATAAATAAATGTAAAGTATAAAAGCGATCACAAAATTCTATGCAAATATTAAATTATCTAGAATATAATTAAAATATAATATCTAAAGGCACGGATGAGTAAATAGTTTGGAAACAATTAGCTAGTTCAAACCATTTATTCAGTGGGATAGTTTGAATTGGTCTACAATAAATTATGTTGTTTAACAGCACTCTTGTCCAACTTTGAAATATATTTCAAAATACCATAAAATAAAGTAAGCAAGCGTGATATTTATTAAAAACAATTCACAGTTTAATTCCTTTCAAAAATAAATCCGCGACGTTGTCATAAAGTAACTTTTAAAACACCATTTTCCCCATGATTAGATAAGAAAGCAATTAGCGAAGTTTCCTACCCACCTTTTGATTTACACGGCGTGATGAATCCCCCGGGTCCGGTGACGTGATCTCAATATCTTAATGACGCTCTCGCGTTTTATTCAATTTAAATTGAATTTAAAAAGAAATCTTGCCGCAGATTGACTTGTTGAGAAAGCTTATTAGGTTTTATTAGTTTTGAAAAAAAATCCGGAAGAAGCAAAACATGAACGAAAGTTTTATTAAATATACAATATTTGGTTTTTGAATACGGAGACTGTGAAACGTTTTAATTTTAATAAAATAAAAAAAAATCTTAATTTTAAATTATTTAAGATACATACTAATCATATTAAATTGTCTACAATCAATTAGAGCGTCGCTTGAGGAACCATTATTTGCAATAGCTATAGCTTAAAGTGCAATAATATAAACTAGTGATCCCACAGTAGTCGAAATTCGACTATAATTAATTGAAATTATAAGTTTGAACATTATTATGGTTCAATTGTCAAAAACTATTATACTTCTATTTATATTTATACATATTTATATAATCACAGATCTCGCCAAAACTACACTGTAGGCAAATAATATTAAAGATAAACAATATTAACCTATTTTTAATTTGACCACAGGCTTTTTATAACAAAAGTTTGACGAAAGTAAAGCATGAAAGAGGAGTGCATGCGGCAGAGATGTGAATGTTGAGATGGATGTGTGGAGTAACAAGAATGAACAAGATAAAGAATGAGTATATCAGAGGAAGTGTGAAAGTGGCCCCGGTAAGCAACAAATTAAGGAGCGGACGGTTAGCGTGGTATGCACATGTGATGCGTAGAGAGAAGATGCATGTGACTAGGAGATGTATGGAAATGGTAGTGTAAGGTAGAGGGGGAAGAGGTCGACCGAAAAAGACATGGATGGAGTGTGTGAATGACGATATGAGAGAGAGAGGAGTGAGTGTTGAGATGACGGCTGATAGAAGAAAATGGAAGAGAAAAATTAGCTGTGCCGACCCCACTTAGTGGGATAAGGTGGAGAAAAAGAAGAAGAACAAAAGTTTGACAATAAACATAAATTATATTATCTATTATGAGTCTAAATATGGGTGTGTGTCAAATACATGGTAGTGTGTCATAATGTTTTTTTATTGATTTAATGTATTATTAACCCATAATTTAAAAAAATATATTAGCATTATGCACTCCTTCACTGTATTCTCTATAAGTGTGAGAAATTTCATAATTCTCCGTCCGTGCAATTTTCGTAAAAAGGGATACAAAGTTTTTGCTTCACGTATTAATATATAGATATATGCATGTACTAATAGGTCTTCACTAATTTATCCAACTAAAATTTTATTCGTTCCAAAGCCTAAGATCACCATTTACACAAATGTATATTACTCAAAAGTACTCTTGAAACTTCGAACATTAAACTTTTCAAGCCAAAACTCATCTGGATAAGTGCGTGGCTTATATTCGCTCTTCATTCCGTAGGCTTCCTAACGAATTTAACTTTTCGGTGGAGTACCGAATGTTGAACAGATAATTAGACGATTTCGTATTTAATTTTTGGAGTTTACTCCTTAAGAATCGATTTACATATATAGGCCCGGGGTATGAAAATTATGGGGACCAAAATCGTACTAGCATGTCACATGAAATGCGTTATGCGCCTGATTGGCTCCTGATTGCATGATGCGTGCGCGCGCCAATCAGGAGCCAACGCGCGGCCGCGTTATCGCAGGTGACGCCGGGCTGCTGCGCCGGCAGTCCGCCACAAAGCCTCGTACTGATCGCGCGTTTCTCTCATTATTGTATTTTCATATATTTGTTAGTCGTTTGTTTTGTGTCTCGTTAATTTGTTAATAATCTGTAGTGTATCGTGTTGTCGTAATATAGAANCTGATCGCGCGTTTCTCTCATTATTGTATTTTCATATATTTGTTAGTCGTTTGTTTTGTGTCTCGTTAATTTGTTAATAATCTGTAGTGTATCGTGTTGTCGTAATATAGAACTATTTCTCGTATTGTTTCGTTTAATTTTTTATATCCAGTAAACTCCAGTCGTGCGTCGGAGCGGACACACACACTTTTTTTAAATTTTGTGGCTGTACACGATATGTTATGTACATTAACAGATACGACGACGGACCATAGTAGGTGGATTTTTTTCCCCTATCTATGCTAATAGCCTTGAGAGGCTATTTCAGCTTCACCCTAACGTTTGTAGGTGAGCTCATGGGGCTCAACCGGAGAGTTGCTAACACTGACCCTAGCAAGAGCAGTGCTTCGCAGAATCTACCACCGGATCGGAAACGCGACCCACTGAGAAGATCCGGCGAGAAACTCAGTGGGCTGTGTCTATGGGTTAATTCGCTCGTCGAGCCCTTCGTCGCAAGCGACGGGTTCGACGGGGACGGTGACCGGTGCTTGTGGTGCCTAAAAGCACCGTTAATGGATCAGGAGGATCCGTAATGACGTGCTTTGGGCGACGTTTTACCATTCGGTCTTCAGGGTCGGGTATGTAGTTTCCAGCGGCCACGACAAGAGGGTTCTCATGTCGTGCCGCCTTCTCAAAGTGGCGCAGCGATGCCGACTGTAGATACTTACTAACGGAATCGAGCTTCAGGTCATCGTGGAGATCCACTTTCCTCAGGAACCATAGTGCTCCGACGGCTATCCTGCAGAATCGGGATTGAATAACCTAAAGGGGTTTCAAGTGGGTACGGGCCGCGTGAGCGAACACTACGCTTGCATACGTCATGACGGGGCTTATGCAAGCTTTGTAGAGAGTAGTAGGTGATTCTTGACACGGTCGCTTTAACAACCTTTATACTCTACAAACCATATTTTAAACATCCGTTTGAAATTGCCAACACATGATTCCAAATTCAATACACATCCGTTTGAAATTCGCATTACGAGCAATAAAATCAAAATTCAATTATTGCGTGTTTCGTTGTGTCGATTTCAGCTGTGGGTGCACGTAATATTATGAAGTTCCTAATTGGCACGTATTTATGCTTCATCAGACATCATGAGGTTTTACTCCGTTTCACTCTGTTTCAACTCAATAATCATTTATGAAACGAATTTAGCTAGATGGTCAACATATTTGTGCCTATAATACAAGTATGTACATCATCATCATCAACACCATCAGCCTTTATCTGCCCACTGCTGGACATAGGCCTTCCCCAGTACCTTCCACAGAATGCGGTCCTCCGCCTTCTGCATCCAACGACTTCCCGCCGTGCGCACTAAGTCGTCGGTCCACCTGGTTGGAGGATGCCCCACGCTCCTGGTACCCATCCGTGGCCTCTATTCGAGGACTTTCCTCCCCCACCTGGCGTCGTTGTTTCGACAGACGTGACCGGCCCATTGCCACTTTAGCCTGCTGACTTTGAGAGCTATGTCGTCTCGACTTTGGTTCTCCGTTGAATTTCTTCGTTCCGGATTTTGTCCCTTAGAGATATACCGAGCATAGCTCTCTCCATCGCCCGCTGTGCGATTCTTAATAAGTATGTACGTGCAATCAAGTATGTACAATTTAGGAATAAAAATTTGTGGCTGCTAAAACTGGGTGAAGTCAACAATGTAATCATTAGATTTAAATTGACACATCTATCTTTCAAAGGTCAAAGAACTAAGCTATTATAATAAAATAAACTAATAATTTCAGTCTAAATTCATTTAATAAGCTTGATAAAAACAAAACGATAAAACAAGTCCTGGTTTAATAAAATCTTCTTTAAAATGGTATATCAAAATGAAACAAAGTATGAAAATGGCAGTATGAGTAGGTATATAATGGTTCTGATTTTTGTATTTAATTAACGACCCATTAAAATATAATTATTTTGGATCGACTAGAAAGCAGCAAACAAATTGTATTACCTCTCAAAAACGCTAATAGCTAAGAGGCATGAAAAAATTTCGGCTTTTCATACATCGCCTAAGGTGTACTTGATGGAGCACTGGAACAAATATATTTTATATTATTTGGTTGAGCGTCCGAGATTTTGAATAATTTAAGTTTTTGGTTAAAGACCGGTAAAAATTTGCTGCGAATTGTGACCATCGATTTTTTGTTATTTAGTTTTAGGTAAGCAATAAAATTAATATTTCAACCTTGTGTTTGAAGGGCACTACTTAGTGCAATAAGTGTCATTTTCCGCAATTGAGAGACAGTCTTTATTTGGCGGTTAGTAAAACGCAGAGGCACAACAACGCGATTTCGCATTATGTCTTCGAAAATAACGGTGAAATTGTTCTTTGAAACTTTCGAGTTGCGGTCTCGTGATCCAAAATTTAAGTATTCCGATTTTGCTACGAATTGATACGGTGAATTTAATAACAATGAGAAAAGAGGTAATCAAGATTAAAGAGGGCGAGTGGTTGCTTTTAGAAAGGAATCTGGAACATACAAGGAATCTTAAAAAAATATCGGTAGCATCAATTTTTTTAATAGTGGCGGACCTGAAATTAGCTTGGAGGAAGAGGAAGAGGTAGAACTAAGAAAAACTGATGGACTGCGTGAAAGACGACATTTGTAAGAGGGGAGTGAGCGAAGAAATGGTATGTGTATATATAGGTAAATAGAAATGGCGGCGTTGGCGAGGCTAAGGACCAGTAGAGCTAGGAACTGTCCAACGGCCAGGGCAATTGCGCTGTTAAACGAATTTGTATCCCAAATCCAGGATATTGACATGTTTGCCGATAGTTGGGGAATACTTTTAACACAGTGGGTAGTCTGGTGCTCCGTTTACAACGGGATTTTTGAACGGAACTTGGCGCCAGATTCTACCGAATCTGTGGATCTAAAATAATATTACTTTTAGCATAATAATAATACTTAATAATTTTAGTAACGTTTTTGTGTTATGGAGTTAGACGTTTTGGTGCAAACTGTAAGCCTGACTTTGTATTGAATTGAATAAATATGTTAAAGGAGTATGGAAGGAGAAAACATGTTGCGCCGATCCCAGATGACTGGGAGAAGAGAAGGAAAATGATGATAGTGATGATGGGTCTGAAATGGACTTGAACTGGACCTGAGCCCAGTATTGGGCGTCAAAGGGCTGAAGATAAAAAAAAAAGCTAGCTTCTAACGTTAATGCTGCACAAATCAGCTTTTAATTTTGTACTTCGCTACTACATAAACGTTATAATTTTGTATCACAGCGTAAATATCATGAAGACAAAACCATGCTTTTAATTTGAGACCGTTCCCAAGACTCATAACTCAAGTAGCTGACGACTCCCTTGAAACGAATCAATTATGAAGAGAACGCTACATTTTACAAGACTTTTCAAGAATTCATCTTTAAGGTATCTACAGCCAGATAATCAATTACAGAAGAGTGTACACTGAAGATGTGGCGTTCGCAAATTTTTGGCTGATCGAAAAACATGTAGAAAGTCACCAATTAAATTGCTTGAACTATAGCATTTTGCTCCGTTTTTACGAATCATAAACACAATTAAAAATACTTTTAGGGTTTAATTTCACGTTTTTCATTGTGATTAAATTATTCTCGCTGTTTCTGGTACTTTATGATCACTCACTTAATTTGCCTCAGCTAGCTCTAAGTATTTTAATAGATTTAATTAGATGGGTTTCATGTTAACGTAAATGGGTTGAAAACATAAAGGTTCATCGGGTTACTCAAGTCCATAGATAGCATGATCAAATTTCTCACCTTGAGATCAATTCAATGACAATCGAAAACTCTCTCTCAAATCTTTTAATCTGGAAATTTTTGTTTGCCTACTCACCAAGATTTTCATTGCAAATAGCTCTCCTAGCGTGACACTCGTTTACGTAGTAAATGTACGCTTTCTTATATCTGCTGTACATCATGCAGATTGGCTGTCGATCGAACTTAGGAAGATCCATGCAAACGTTAGCACAATTGTTTGGTTTTAAGCTTGATTGCATTTCATTATCAGGAGTTAACGTCAAAGCGTGCACTAAGGAGATAATGTTGATAAATAATCGGTCGTTAATTGGTTAAAAGGCCAAATTCCCAAAATCCATAGATTACTCAGTGAATGATCTTTCATTGAGTGGGCGTTTTTTCATCAGCAGACCGAAGGTTTTTTATAGACTTAGATTATAGGAGCGTGGGGCCCGCTTTGTATTTATTGTCACCTAAGGATATCCCTGATACCAGGGCAAAACCAATGTGCTACCCTAAGAACTATATAGCGACTAGTCGGCGCAACGTTACTACTTAGTCAACATTTTAAAAATACCATGGAACCAGTGTACCTCCGTCATAAAATATAGTATTGAAGACTTTTTTGGATAATTTTTATGTACAGGTAAGCTGTCACTGCAGAACTTTGGTTCAGTATGACTTTGTCTGATTTGTGTGTCCCTTCTATTTTACTGTTTATTTTTTTTTCCTTGAAACTAACTTTAGTTTAATCTTAATTTGAGGAAAATGGTACTTAAAAAAATACGATTTGAGAATATATCTAATTGTTTAAATATTTTAAATTCCCATTGAGAGATGAATATTATGTTTTTCTTTTCTTTTTTTTTTAGGAAGGGTCGTGCTTCGCAGAATCTGCCACCGGATTGGAAACGCGACCCACTTAGAAGATCCGGCCAGAAACTCAGTGGGCTGTGTCTCAGAGTTAATTTACTCGTCGAGCCCTTCGTCGCAAGCGACGGGTTCGACGAGAACGGTGACCGGTGCTTGAAGTACCTAGAAGCACCGTTAGTGGATCGGGAGGATCCGAGATGACGAGTTTTGGGCGACGTCGACTGCTTTCCATCCTTTCCGCAGGATCGGGAATGTAGTTACCGGCGGCCACGATGAGAGGGTTCTCGTGTCGTGCCGCTTTATCGAAGTGGCTATTTTAACAATATTTCTCTATTAATATTTAATATTTCTTTCCTAGAATACTAAATTCGAATAAACCATAAAGAAATACGTTACGTATCAATTATAAGCCTTCTCTAGAGTAGAGTTTAGTACTGAAGTGGGTACCCAGTGTATATAATATACATTGAGTGTGTATTTATATCAGTGATATTATATGGCATCTCCTGTGTTTCAATATTATTGTTTTTCGCAGACCTGTGGGTGTCTTTTGAATGCCATGGCTTTCACTGTATTTTCTTTCAAACAATAATTGTTTATGATTCCATAAATCCTTTGCTACAAACAACTGCATGATCCCTTTTATCCCAAGAGCCCGTGACAGCCAGACCTTCGTTATTTTATAAAAGCTGAAAGTTTCTCTGTGTATGTCTCCAACACAGGTAAGAACGACCCGCGATTATAGAGTTCCGATTGTGGTTACTTGGGCAGGTAACAGGCAGTAAAGGTATATAAAATAGTACCTTAAATTCGTTAAAGTATAAAGGTTGTTTTTTTATTATTTAGTCCAGAATATCTTTAGAAATCATGATATCCGTTGCCGGACACTTTTTCCAGTTGTTGCCCCCTGCCAGACACCCTTAAACTTTAATAAATTTTAATTATACTTTCGTTATACTATAAAAGCTAAATTTTATATATGTTACTTAAGGACTTATAAAAATATGTTACCCCAAGAGCCGGACAGTTTTAATGGTTCTTACATCTTGCCAGACACATTGAGAGCCCGCTGTAGGTGCGAGCGCGAGGTAGCAACTGTTCAAGCGGGTGTGAGCGAGATAGAGTGCTTAGTCTATTGTGATCTTTTAAGATATCCAATAAAAAAATTATTTTATTACGTTCATAGCAATATTATAGAAAATAAAAAAGGTTATTTTAATATTATAAAGTACAAACAAAATATTACATGTCAAAGAAAAATATTTAATCGTTCTTATAATTTTCCTCATTGTCGTCGATATTGAACTTCGATTGAAATTCGTCGATTTTTTACAGAAACTGTAAAAAATTAAGAAAAATTATACAATTTGAATAATAAAAAAATTATGTACAATAATTTGTCATAATAATTACATACCTGATTGAGTTTTGAGCGAATCTCTAACATAACTCGGTAGTAGATCTTGGTGTTTGTCATCTTTCAATACCCTGCCATCATTATCCGGTTCCATATGAGGTTGGATTTTTTAGATGAGCATTATTCCAAATGGTATATACAGAATTTGATCGCAAAAATTGCTGCAATAGCTCGCTTTTACAAGGTGGTAGATTGCTAACGTCAAAATTTCGCAATTTCTTTCGGTCAAAAGCTTCGTTTACATTAGAGACTGTATAGGAGTCGATGAATAATTGAAGTCGAGCAGCATCAATATCAATTACATTACGGACATTGTAAGCATTGCATATAGACCTCTATTATAGATGTTTTGTTGTTGATCTAAATTTTCAATTGATTCGCTGTTACGGAAATTTTTGAAAGCTTCCTGGTACTCTGGATATTTTTTAAATGTTTTGTATGGTTTTAATTTTCCTTTCCTGAAGAACGCAGGATAAATCCTTTTTTTTTATGATTGAAAGATTACTGGTGGCCCGGAGGCCTTTCCAGCTTCACCAGGACAGTTGTTGAGTGAGTTCCACCTGATGTGTTTACAATTTAGGTCGCCCGCCAGAATGACAGAGCTTCCCATGCCGAGTAGCGCCTCGATATCACTGCTTAGAACGGATAAATCCTATAAACGACAGCTGATGTGCAGTAAAAGATCACAATAGACTAAGCACTCTATCTCGCTCACACCCGCTTGAACAGTTGCTACCTCGCGCTCGCACCTACAGCGGGCTCTCAATGTGTCTGGCAAGATGTAAGAACCATTAAAACTGTCCGGCTCTTGGGGTAACATATTTTTATAAGTCCCTAAGTAACATATATAAAATTTAGCTTTTATAGTATAACGAAAGTATAATTAAAATTTATTAAAGTTTAAGGGTGTCTGGCAGGACAACTGGAAAAAGTGTCCGGCAACGGATATCATGATTTCTAAAGATATTCTGGACTAAATATTAAAAAAACAACCTTTATACTTTAACGAATTTAAGGTACTATTTTATATACCTTTACTGCCTGTTACCTGCCCAAGTAACCACAATCGGAACTCTATAATCGCGGGTCGTTCTTACCTGTGTTGGAAACATACACAGAGAAACTTTCAGCTTTTATAAAATAACGAAGGTCTGGCTGTCGCGGGCTCTTGCTCTATTTCTTTGAAATTGCCAGCATTCCCTAACTATTTACCACAGTAGCACCAGCGTGAAATGCCAACTTATCACAATCTTGTTTAAACGTAATTCAACTATAATAAAAATACAAATCATTCGTACCTGAAAACATAACATTCGAGTTTACAAATACAAATAACATAACTTTTATCGACATTGAATTAAATTTTGTTTAAATCCAACAATTTCCACTAAATTCAACTTGAAAATAAAATACAATCATTTCATTTTCACATTATTGATAAAAAAAACAATAGCTATTTATGATACAAAGAAATGCAAGAATACGTTTATTTTGGAATATTTTTTTGTTAACAAATTTACATTATGTAAAAAAAATATGGACTTTTTTCACTCTTGTTACATTATTTTTTACAGATGTCAACTAATGTAGAGAAGTAAATAATTTAAATCTAATTCAAATAATATATTATATAGAAATTATAGTACAGGTGCGATAGGTTATAGTTATAGTTATAGATTTGATTTTAAACTTTATAAGTTTTTGATTTTTTATTTTTTTATTTAAGCACACCAACAGCAATACACACAAAACATTCAAGCTTAAAATTAGCATGTATAAAATTAAGTACTGGTATGTAAGCCAGTTACAGGCATGTACAGCAATCTCTTTAACACACTATGACATGTTACAGCAATTTTACAAACAGCGGAAAAATAGGTTAAAGTTAAATGTTAACAGAACGACATAAATAACTTAAAAGAACATGAAAACAAGAGTTAACTACTTACTGTAATGTTTGGGTTCTTTTATAAATGACAAACGTTACGATCGGGCTTACATTTATATTTTGTTAATCACAATTCACAGTTTTTACTTCCGTCTAAAATGTACGGTACGTCGTAGACACTATGGCGGGGCGGTCATAGACTGTGTTTCGTAGAGTGGTCAGCAAAGATTAATGTTATGAGAATGGACATTAGGTCGCATACACGTTACACTCACTATTCTTTCATCAATTATAAGTATGTATATTTATTCGAGACAACAATTTGCCCACAAATAATTGGAAGGCAGGTAATGGGTTTTTTTGATAATTCCTGAATCCTTATTAAATATGAATTCATTGGATTTATCTGCTCAGATGAGTGTGTTATTTTGAATATATTATAGTTATTTATTATTCAAACTCTGTCTGTTTGCCAATGGTAAACTTACGTTTTAATTGATCGATTGAACTCGAAGCTAATTTAGGCATTATCAAAACAATACAAGTAAAAATCACCCGTTTGACTAGTTACTTGATTTAAAGTAATATTTGCCTTTGAAACTATTAAAAACGGAACAACATTAAGAGAAAGCGAGGCTTTAAAAAAACCTGTTTTGAAACATGGATGGATATGAGCATGAATTTTTTTAGTAACCATAATAATATGAGAATTTTTTTATCCGTACTATAATTGCGAATCGTTATACTATTATTAATTTAAATTTAATTAATTGAATTAACTAATTAATTATTGTCTATTGTTTAATCTTCATTGCTGAATTGTAGCAACACCAGCTCGTAAGTGACAATAGTGCCAGCAACCTAAAACGAACGGTATTTAGAAAATTTAAGATAATATAATAATAACACTAAAGAGTAAATAGCAATATGGACAGGCTATGAATAAGCTTAAAATAGAAGATTCAACTCTCAATAGAAGCACATTAGAATTAGAAGATTCAACTAAATCATACGACAACTAACGAAGAACCATAAATGATTGGTTTAAATAAATAAAATAGTAATAATGTAATTGACATACCGACAAAACCAGGCTTCTAGTGACGTAAAAAAAACGAAGACCGCTCAACGCGACCTTATCACCATGCACTTGGTCCAAGAACCTCTGAATCTGAAAACAATTTCAATATTTCAGTATCGAAGGGCAGGAGTATTTATTTGATTGATTAAATATAATAATAATTTTTAATAACAATTAAGATAAGGTAGAAATATTCATCGTGGGAAAGATAAGACTCCTGATGTACTTTATTATTTGTGGCAGGAGCTCTTGTGAGTTCGCGCGGGTAGGTACCACTACCCTGCCTATTTCTGCCGTGAAGCAGTAATGCGTGTCGGTTTGAAGGGTGGGGCAGCCGTTGTAACCATACTTGAGACCTTAGAACTTATATCTCAAGGTGGGTGGCGCATTTACAGTGTAGATGTCTATGGGCTCCAGTAACCACATAACACCAGGTGGGCTGTGAGCTCGTTCACCCACTTAAGCAATAAAATAAAAAAATGTACCTACTCTTATTGGGAGAGGCGATTATATCCAGCATGCAAGTACCAGTCAGATTTTATTGATGACCTTCAAAATGAAGGAATCTATAACATCGTATAATAAAAATCAAAGAGGCAAAGTTTGCCTAATTTGTTGTAGGGCCAAGGTAGGGTTGTCCTATAGATTTAATTCTGGAAATCACGAGACAAAAACAAGAACGCATAGACCCTGAATTTCAAACAACGGGTCAAGGACATTATCCACTAGACTAAGAAATTACCATAGTTTTGAACAACGAACTTCATACTTACTTCCGAACAGTACATATTTCGTGGTATGTTATACAAAGCTGAAGCCGGTACCATCGAAGCAGAGTGTACTTTGGCTGCGACAAGCGAGACGACTAGAGAACGACCCAATAGGAACGAAAGAGAGAACAATAAATACATTATTTGTTCGTAACCGCCTAATGGCCTGAAAGAAAACAATATTTTTTAATACGCTTTTATTAGCTTCAGACTTATGTATGTTAGTATGTAACGGAATCTTTGAACATGATTTTGACCCCCTTCAAAACGTCAGATTACCTCGAAATTTGTTATACTTATTAAGGACCGATGACCATCTCAATATTTAAAAAAAATTGAAAAAAATATATATTTGATATAATTTGAAATTCAACTAAAAAATTAAAAATATATAATAGTTTAAAAAAAACTAACAAAATACGCTTTCATAGAAAATCCAACTAAAAAATAGAAAATAAATTTTAATAAATTTGAATTAAAAATAGTGTAAGAAAAAATTGTTTTATTGTAAAAAAAGCGTGGGGTGCTTTTCAGGATATTATCAACATAACCCTTCTACTCATATCTGTTCATAAAATTACTGATACCATGCACTCTGTTATCAAAACTCATATCCATACAAACGTAAATGCAATAGCGCACCTTTAAATAGTTGTGTAAAGTCTTTAATTCGTTTTTGAGAATTATGAAGGATACTGAGTCAACGTACAAGCTAGGGTACAAATCTTCTCAGTGAGTCGCCATTCCGATCCACTGATAGATTCTGCGAAGCACTGCTCTTGCTTGGGCTGGTGTTAGCCAATTCTCTCAGGTTGAGCCCGTGAGCTCACCTACAGAGAATTGGTAGGGTAAAAAAGCTGTTGTCGGCAACTTGAGGAGGTTAAGATCGCAAGACCGTATCTTTTGAATATTGTGATAATATAATTTAAACTCATTCCGAAACACACAAACACCCATCTAAACTTACCCTGACGGATAGTTTGGGCACATCTCCTTCAACAAATTATACTTCGATGTTACACCGTTACTGAAAACAAAATATTGAGAGTGCACAATTTGAAATTTTAGTGCCATTTTGAATCAATTGACTTACTTTTGGGATACAGGCAATCAGCAAATAAAATTTAAGTTTTTACGAGAATTTTGTTGAGCTTTTAACTATTAACTAAGTATTTATAATAAGTCATTCTATTCTTACTAAATAACTGAATTCAGATTTTGAATGATTTCGATAAACTGTAAGCTCAGTATCAATTGATTTGCAGAGTTACGAAAGCTATGAAATAAGTATATAACCGAATTATTTTGTTCATTCAGGAAAAAAACTTGTATGTTCGTGTGTATTTAATAAGCGTTAAAACCTGTACAGAGAGAAGGAACACCTGTCTTTTTTATTGCCTTTGTAGGCAGACGGGCATACGGCCCACCTGATGGTTAGTGGTTACCGTCGCCCATGGACTTCAGCAATGCCAGGGGCAGAGCCAAGCCGCTGCCTACCGCTCTCCACAAGCCTCGTTTGAAGAAAGACATGTCATAGCGCTCGGGAAACACCGTGGAGGGGAGTTCATTCCATAGCCGGATGGTACGTGGCAAAAAAGATCTCTGGAAACGCACTGTGGATGACCGCAGTGGCTCCAGGTAGTATGGATGAACTCTACTCCGGTGGCGGGCGGTGCGATGGTAAAAACGATATGATTGCACCATCTCTAACAATTCTTCAGAGCATTCTTCATGGAACATACGATACAAAATACAGAGAGAACCGAAGTACCTCCGCAGACCCAGAGGTTCCAAAAGGTTCTAGTCGCACCAAATATAATCCAAGCCACAAATCTATTATCTTAGAAATGTAATGGCTGATCCAAATTGTACATTCAATTTGCATGTTGCTTACTGGTGGTAGGACCTCTTGAAAGTCCGCGCGGGAAGGTACCACCACCCTGCTTATTTCTGCCGTGAAGCAGTAATGCGTTTCCGTTTAAAGGGTGGGGCAGCCGTTGTAACTATACCTGAGAGCTTAGAACTTATGTCTCAAGGTGGGTGGCGCATTTACGTTGTAGACGTCTATGGGCTCCAGTAACCACTTAACACCAGGTGGGCTGTGAGCTCGTCCAGCCATCTAAGCAATAAAAAAAAATGTTTGTTTCAATGAAATCAGTTATACTCACGATAGTATATTGTACAATTGTAGACATATAAAAAATAGATTTGAGGCAAACGATAAAAATATAACGCTGCTGATTGTATCGTCGAAGCTGCGAACGAGACGCGTTGCTCTTGTGTAGTCCTCCCGTAATGTTCGCCAGAACGGTATAGGCAGGTGATTCTAGAAAGTATTTGTCATTGTTTAAACAGTACGGAATTGGGCTTGGTTGAATTTGGACTGACTATTTTTCATAAAGTGAACTGAAAACTATCTTAACAATAGGATTGGTTCTTGTGTTTGATATAATTATGGATAATATGAACAGAAACATTATGGTCAAGACAGAATCGAAGCTAGTTCTAAAATGACGTAACAATTGAAACATTAAAGATGGCTGCCTAATTTTTAAATCGTCTCTTCTTTGTGCGTGACATAAAGTAGTGATAGTGTCATAAATACGGAACGGTATAGTCAGGTGGTTCTAGAAAGTAGTGGTCATTGTTAAAATACTACGGAATTGAGTTCGGTTGAATTTGGACTGACTATTTTTAATAAAGTGAACTGAAAACTATCCTAACAATAGGATTAGTTCTTGTGTTTGATATAATTATGGATAACATGAAAAGAAATATTTTGGTGATGACAGAATCGAAGCTAGTTCTAAAATGACGTAACAATTTAAACATTAAAGATGGCTGCCTAATTTAAAAGTCGTCTCTTCTTTATGCGCGACATAAAATAGTGATAGTGTAATAAATACGGAAAGCTCATTAATTCAATATTTTAATTAAGACTTCCCAATTTGCTGTGTAATAAAACGTAACAAAGCATTTTTCATTTTTATCTGCCATCGTGAATGTTGTTAGGATCAATATAACGATTAAAAGCAAAACGGAGCTAGATTCTAAGCAATTTTTCTTTATTCTTAATAAAATTTAATTAATGAATTTTAATATTTAAAATTGGTGATATTTTCGTCGCCCATACTACAATGTCTGAAGACAAGGGTCTATAATCAGTGCGTCCTACCCGTACGCTCCTACTACTACGGAGCCGAAACGTGGACACTGACTGTGCGACTAGTCCACCAACTAAAAGGTACTCAGCGAGCTATGCTTGGTTTGTCATTGCGAGACCGAATACGCAATTAAGTCATTCGGGCAAAAACCAAAGTGATCGATATAGCTCACAGAGTTAGTAAGCTGAAGTGGCAGTGGGCTGGTCACATAATAAGTCGCAGAACCGATAACCGTTGGGGTAGACGTGTTCTGGAGTGGAGACCGCGAACCGGCAAACGTAGCGTAGGACGCCCTCCTGCTAGATGGAGCGACGACTTGCGCAAGGCAGCTGGCAGTAACTAGATGCGTAGAACCGAAGATCGGGTTCAGTGGCGATCTTTGAGGGAGGCCTATCTCCAGCAGTGGACTGCCGCAGGCTGATGATGATGATGATGACATATTATGTATGTGCATCTACTTTTAAAAACGTAAACGAGCTTCAGTAATAAATGGGAGAAAAACAGAAAATTTGCTTTGAATTTTAATAGTGAAATCTTATTCCAATAAGGGATTCCTATACTTCCGTTGTCCGATATAAATTTACTAGTTTTTTCATGAAGTTGACGATCCAGTAGTTTATATATTTTTAATTTTGTTTGGATGGATATAAATGGGCTTGAGTAATGTGGTTTTGAGTTAACAAGATGCGATACGCCTAAACGCTCTTAAGCGAATCTCGACTAATGGAATCTCCGTAATTCTGTAATCACTGTGTGTAACCAGTTAACTAAATTGAATTAGATAACAAAATGGAAGCTGGTGTTTGAAAAACCGGAAGAAACAAGAAAAAAGACATACAGAGACAAGAATATCGCCTCAAAGATCTCTTATTATTTTATACTCTCCGGTGTATTAAAACTAAACTGCGTTAGAATCTCAGTACCATCCGCCTAAATACGAGGAATAAGGAGGAACGGGATACAATAGAAAATATGAGTACCACAACATCACAGTCAGCGTAGTCATGAAACCTCACCCTCATCGACATGGTTCCATTGCTGCAATAACCCTTTGTAGCAGCAATATTCTGCCATTTTTCCTTACTTGTCATACAAATACCTACATTTTTAAAAAATTTTTAAGAAACTGTTTGTAATCAACCAGCATACGCTAGTCGTCCGCTACTAGAATTTAAAGTTCGCTTAATAACATATTTAATAAAGGAAAACGATAAAAATGCACAAAGCACCCGAAGCATAGTTTATGAGGTCATTTCAATTTACTCATAGTTCTCAATTTGAATTTTCATGACCTTGCTTACGCTATAAAAGATACTCACGGAATTACCAGCCATCTCTATTTTCTTGTTGATCTGTTTTAATATGGATGTGAGGTAAATGCTCATGCACACTATGAACAGATCTGAGTAGCTCCAGTTAATCGTTGAAACCAAAGTCAGGAACTGTAGTCAAATTAAAACAGTTAAGTCTACCTGATTTCCACTATAGCCCCTATAGTTTGATCCGGCGTAAGGTTTATGCTTGAAGTCATTTCACGTTGACAGAACAATTAGCTACCGATACTATATCAATGGGAATAATAAAATAAATAGCCAGAAGTGCCAAAATCATACGAAGAGTGAACGCATATTCTTTATTGTTCCAATACATAAATGGTAATGACGTTTGGGAATGGCAATGCCATGGATCCAATTATTGACTAATAAAGTATTTAAACCCAGTTTGAATAAAGACATTGTATTGTCATAAATCTGAAGGAACAATTTCGTTTCAAAATAGTAACGTCTCTTGAAGATCCTCTTAAAATTTATTGTACCTACTATATGTTAAAGCTTATAGATTTAACTGTAGGTATTATATCTATTGACTCTTTCAGGCATTTATTATTGGAATATTTCGTAAAATAAGCAGTAAAAAACTCAAACCATACATAATGTCTTTAAACAGTCGGCAAGACTGGGACCACCGACTATCCAAGGGCTTTATCGTTGTTTGGAGTTCTGGAGAAGTGGGAATACTAATCCTGTTGTTTTTGCTGTGCATTTTACTTTATCCTGTCGCACGGTTTATAAAGTAAAAGTCTCTAAGTGGGAGCTTACTATTACTTTTCTTCCAAATGGCACATGCCCAAGATGTCAAACACAAGGATTTTAATGCCTACATGGTACTCTGTAAACTGAATATGTTCAGACAAAAATATTTCCACGGTGAACACACAAACTAATAGCCTCATGTTCTCTATAATAAAAATATTAATGTTATTTTGCTACCTGCAGTATAATTCCAACAGGCAGATAATACGGGACGTCAAATTCGAACAACCAAGGAAAGTTCCTGATGATATAGCTCTCAAAAAGATCACTGCCCTTTGGTAAACAGTCCATCGTTATTACGAATCTTGAAAGCAAAGAAAGCATGTGTTCCGCTGAAAATGTTCATTTGTAAATACAAGGCGTAAAGTATTTTAGAGTTCTTGATGCCGAAAAGGTAATTTTAAATAATGTAGACGAAACATACGATTAATCCGTTAAAGGCTCATCCCAGAATTTGCGAATATATTAGGCCCTATAAAACTTTTGAATCAACGACTTAATTCACTCAACCTTACATGACAGCTAATGGATTACTCCGGGCTTATCAAGGGTCATTGATCCTGTGCGATACCTAATTTTAAGCGTAATTTTTAGATTTTTAAATAATATATTTAAAACCCGTATACATTTTTATATGTTTTAGAATCAGTTATTTTCTCTGTTACATTACTTAAGCTGAAGAAAATTACGTATTAACTAAATACTCACTCATTGACATTGAAAAGAAAATAATGTATGCGGCAAAGCACTTGTTTTTAACTTTGACATCGATATAGCTGTCGAGCTGAGTTTCGTACACGTGTTTTATTAAAGTAGGCCATTTTGATGCAACTCTCAAAAATATGAAAGTATTGCAACCAGTGGATAGATAGAATGCAAAATAAGCTGAAACAATTTTGACAAAGTCTATTAGTAATTATTTCGTTGCTTAACCGACTTTTGACTTGACCATGCATGTGTCCATGCACTAAAACCCACACAAGCTGTCAATTAAATCAAATCAAAATATAAAGATGGAGAGCAAATTTAGTTTAGACTGCTACTGCTACTGGTAGTGATAAAATGTTGGCCTATTGCCTTAAGAAAGGTAGTGAAATCCGAAGAGTATACTAAGAATTTAATCCTTAAAGTTAAGTTAAAGCCCCGATGTGAAATCGACGGATAATAAAATTGAGCTTTATGAAAAGCAATATGTTATCATCATTAATATATTATGTAGAATGAATGAAGGCAGTTGAGTTTGTAGCTCAGAGATCTAAGTAGCTGCTAACCCTTAAGGACTTTTCAAATTTATACACAGTTTACCTATACAAATAAAGAAAATCAAAAGGGAAAATCTAAATTTTTAAACTCACCTAATGCAACAATATTAACACTATCCTTCAGGAGTTTACAGAAGCACAAAACTGTGGCACATGCTTGGGCAATGCCAATTATTACACCATAAACAAATTTCCAGGAAAATACTGTGAACCTATTAAATTTAAGTTATTAGTAAAACATGACTTCGCTTCACGAATGTATCATTTTTGCCTTTTGAAATTTTGATTCATAAAATCTAATGCTTATAAATGTTCATTGCGCAATTTATTTTTACAGACGAGTAATCGATAATGAATCTAACTAGTCTGATTTTGGATTGATCAGAACGCATATTGAGGAAACCCCAACATTGCTTTCTTGTTTTTTCAATAAAAATATTTTGGTAACGAGGTGCCATAGTAAGAAATTACTAGTCCTATTTTATTACTCTACAGAAAATCATAAAAAAAAGTACTAAGATCATATACCTTATTTTAGTTGGGTTATGATCTGATATACGACTAACTGGATTCAAACCCATAAATTGACCGCTTATAAGTAAGTGTTTCATGGCAGTCTGGAACAGTTGGAATTGACAAGTCAGAGGTATTTTACTGTCTTCTTGTATGGTTTCGGGTGATATTCCTGAAATATTATACATGAGTCGTCTATTATCAAAGGTGGCAATCTGTGCATTTGGACAAAAAAATATTATTGATATGTCAATACAGATTGATTTGAATATAATCGTCTCCTTCAAAGAATACGGTTCAAAACCTGCATTAAATAAAGGTTAATAGTTAACCTGTTATTTATCTAAGATGTCGTTCCGAAGAGTTTTGTGACTGCCAATGGAATACAAAGTCAATAATTCATTTTTCTGATTTACCAATAATTATCCAAAAGTCAGATTGCCGGCTTTGATAATAGTCGACTCACATATCTTATTATTTTTTTGAACACCGTTGCATTGCTAGATACGTATGCACTGGACGTCTTATCCGTTAGGCCACGTCTAAGCTAGCTAAATATTTGAATAGATTTCACTCAGTGGTATTGACGTGGTTAGATCGCATTCAAACATCATTGGAGAACTCAAAACATCTAAATGCGTGCTTTTTGTTACAATGCTAAAAGGATTGAAATTAATTCCGTTTTACTTACTATTCTGTACTTTTCTCAATATTTGCTCCCTGAAATTTCCTCTGGTAGTCGATTTAATGTGTTTACGATTTCTGAAAAATAAATTTCGCTATAACTGATTTTAAAAGGGTAACATTGAAGTTTTAGCTGTCGATTTTATAGTAATAAATGAAAGCGAGGAATTAAAGGGTATCCTCACCTATTGAGGTTAATGGAGTTGTCTGACAATAGCGCCTTGAAATTAAGCGCCTCCAGCTGGTTCGACAATCCTGAAACTAGGTGTTTTTCGATACTACTAACAATTTAATTAGTACATCTAAAATATTGGGTTTTTGTGTAAGGAATTTTGGGCACTGAAATGCCACTCGATCTTCGAAATTTCATGAGCACGGTGACATGTTCTGTTAAATTGGTTTTCAAAGAGTCCTTAGTGAAGATCAGGTACTTGGCTGCGCACATGACTTTCCTCTACACCTTCACGGTAGAAATAGGCAGGGTGGTGGTTACCTACCCGCGCGAACTCACAAGAGGTACTACCACTAGTAATTACGTAAATTAAAATTTGCAGGTTTGATTTTTATTACACGATGTTATTCCTTCACCGTGGAAGTCAATCGTCAACATTTTGTTGAATACGTATTTCATTAGAAAAATTGGTACCCGCCTGCGGGATTCGAACACCGATGCATCGTTCAACACGAATGCACCGGGCGTCTTATCCTTTAGGCCACGACGACCTCAATTATGACTGTTCCTAATCACATGAGCTACTTTACTCTCATTTTGCCTTTGCCGTGTCTTAGTTGTCATCGGTCTCAGAGTATCATATAATTTGAATTTCAATCGAAATTGAATTTTCTTATCTCCGAATATTTATAGTAGAACATTCAGCACAGCGGATTGAATTTATTAAAATAACTTAGAGATATGTTCGCTTCTCACTAGAAATATCAATGTTCCAGCAAGAAAAATACCCTTGAGCGTATGCTACGAATTTCATCGCATAATAATTTAGAGAAACTCAAACTACATTTTCATATGTGTAAATATTTGGTCTACCATACAAAAATATCCGTAGCAAAATTATGCCAATTTAATAAAATGTTTTGTACTTTTATTGACGCATGATGAGCCTGATAAAGTGTCGGATAAATGATCACAACACCAACCCTACACGGGTTACAGTATGGTTGTACTGCCGATTCAGTGATAAAGCCACTATTATTTGGTAACAAGCGTACATATACGCCATATACGCCAATTTATATATTTTTAAACAAGACACAATTTATAACAAAAAATTGAACTCAAACTTAGTATTGTCTAGAAAATCGCAAAGAATCACAGATGGAATTTTTTTTAAAGGTATCACGCGGATTTGCGTTATTTTACGGCGACGAGTAGGCACCATTTATACATTAGATTCTATTTTTAAGAACGCTAGAGGACCGTTCTCCAAAGGAACACTGAATTTAAGTTTAATTTAGGAGAATCTTCTTTTTTATAGGCATATATATGCGAAGAGGTTACAAATACAAATAAAGTGAAACTTAAGGAACCAATCAACTGGTTGTAGGACCTCTTATGAGTCCGCACGGGTAGGTACCACCACCGTTCCTAATTCTGCCGTGAAGCAGTAATACGTTTCGGTTTGAAGGGCGGGGCAGCCGCTGTAATTATACTGAGACCTTAGAACTCTTATCTCAAGGTAGGCGGAAGCATTTACGTTGTAGATGTCTATGGGCTCCGGTAACCACTTTCTACCAGGGCTCGTCAGAAAAAAAAACAATCAGACTAAGTACCAACGTAAGTAAAACTGGAAAAGCGAATTAAACGAAGTAAACTAAAGCTTCCGAATAAATTCTGTCCGCAAGCAAAACATTTTATCAAGGAAAATGAATGGAGCGCCCAGATTCACGACGCGTGTTCTAAAGTATCACTTAGAACTTGCAGCTTGTAAAAGACGAATGGATCATCATTTAAACGACAATCAATTGGTTGATAGAAAATTAAAGAGGGTGAATAGATTGATATTTACTGGTGGTAGCACCTCTTGTGAGTCCGCGCGGGTGGGTACCACCGCCCTGCCTATTTCTGCCGTGAAGTAGTAATGCGTTTCGATTTGAAAGGCGGGGCAGCCGTCGTAACTATACTGAGACCTTAGAACTTATATCTCAAGGTGGGTGGCGCATTTACGTTGTGGATGTCTATGGGCTCCAGTAACCACTTCATACCAGGTGGGCTGTGAGCTCGACCACCCATCTAAGCAATAAAAAAAAAGTAATCGATATAACAATAACACTGAGACAACAGTAAATATAACACAATTTATGAACTAAATAGCCCGCTTTATATCTAAAAAACGGACACTGATGGAAGCTGATAATTACTAAAAAATACATTTTCTTAATTTCAAATTCTAAAGATTCCCTTACCGATAGGTTGCTTCGTGGTCTCCATGTTTGACAATGATAGAATTTTAGACGTAACAAAACAAAGTGCTAAACGATGAAGAGTTCAACCGAGCTTGTATGTTATGTTGTTTAAAAATATATTATTACTAGCTGTACCCGTCCGCTTCGCTGGGCATTTAAAATAACATTGTTATTTCTCACCCCCACAATGATTTTCATAATTAACTCCCCCGCAACTGGTGTACCTAGTCCAACACTCATATAAATATTAGCCTATCCATTAAGTACATGTATTTTGTACATGGATAGTTCTACGAAGTTCTAGTAAGCTTGCCATTGAGGTATTACGAAGACAAACCACAGCGGAGAAGCACTAAAGTTTTTGGAGTTCGAAAATAATTTTTTGAAGAACGCCCTAAAATGCTCTTCTTCAAACGAGGCTTGCAGAGAACACTTAGCGGTAGGCGGTGACTTAGCTCTACTCCTGGAATAGTTGACACCCATGACCGACTGCAACCACTGACAATGTTTTTCTTTTTATTGCTTAGAGGGGTGGACGAGCTCACAGCCCACCTGATGCTAAGTGATGACTGGAGCCCATAGACATCTACAACGGCTGCCTCACCCTTCAAGCCGAAACGCATTACTGCTTCACGGCAGAAATAGACAAAACGTGGTACCTACCCGTGCGGACTCACAAGAGGTTCTACCACCAGTAATTATGCAAACTATAATTTTGCGGGTTTGATTTTTATTACACGATGATATCCCTTCACCGTGGAAGTCAATCGTGAATATTTGTTAAGTACGTATTTCATTAGAAAAATTGGTACCCGTCTGCGGGATTCGAACACCGTTGCATCGCTAGATACGAATGCACCGGACGTCTTATCCTTTAGGCCACGACGACTTCAACTTGTGCCCTGAGCTGGAGTGTGCTGTGTATAGCAAAATAGCGATAATGTATAGACCCACTAATCAACCCGGAACTGTGAACTTTCTTACATTTGAAAAACGTGTTATTTTATACGGGACCTCTTAAAAATATTTGATATGCGTCTACGATAGAGAGAATACCGGAATTGTTTTTGTCCGTTTGTTTGGATTAATGATTTTAAAATTACAACTAAACAGTGATCGTTCGTTTTAGAACCGCTTTAACTATCGCTCGACTATTGCTCGCCATAAATAATTTATTTATGTAGATGTCTGAGTTATAATGTTATGAATATTTGATGATTTTGTTAGTCGAAGCACGTGACAAGTGACAGCAAATAAGCGGGGGCGATCAAATTGAAACTTGTTTTTGTTTTGTTGTTTTATACAATATGAAAATTACGATTTGTAGTTTGTCATTATTATTTTTGTGCGAAAAATAGTGGGTGCGGCAAATTTCCGGTGAAAGTAAATTTGATGTCAAAAATGTATGATAATAACGCATTACTGCTTCACGGCAGAAATAGGTGCGGCGGTGGTACCTACCCGTGCGGACTCACAAAAGGTCCTACCACCAGTAAGGTGGTATATTAAAATGCGCAAATAAGATCAAAATAGTATAATTAAATCTTAATAATACTAAGCGATTTGTGAAACCAGAACTATTTACTCTGTGTTATTTTGTTTGTATGTGTTTTGTGTCAGTGTAAGTTGTGTGTGTGTGTGTGTGTGTGTGTGTAAACAAAAACCTCGTAATTCAATTCAAAAGTGGAAAAGGAAAAACTCATTCGTCAATTAAGTTTAATGTTCGAAACAAAAAGCTTCAAAAGCACACTTCGAATAAACGGCGCACGGGGCATTATCATTTGATCGATAGGTACTTTATTGTACGACATATCGTAGCGAGTAATCGTGTCATTACAATCGAATACTCGATTCTATTCCGATTAAAATAAGCTAATAGACAATCAATAGAAATTTGAAACTAGATGATGACCGGTTTTTTTTTTAAAACGCCATCTTGTTGTGTCTTTAAAGCGGTTAGTTGCCCTCAATTAAGAAAAATAGTATTATTATTCGCCAATAGATGTCGGGAAGAGTTGATCATTGAAAACACGAATAAAACAACATTTTCTGAAAGTAAATCGTAGCTAGATCGATTTATCGCCCCCGAAATCCCCTGTATACTAAATTTTATGAAAATCGTTGGAGCCGTTTCCGAGACTCAGATTATATACATATATTATTATATTAATATACAAGAATTGCTCGTTTAAAGGTATAAGATAAAGAATAATCTAGACTCGTGGACTTAGGCTGGGTTTAGATCAGCGATGTTTATCCAGCACTATTATAATCTTTATATATGTATATACCCACAGACACGGCCCACTGAGTTTCTCGCCGGATCTTCTCGGTGGGTCGCGTTTCCGATCCGGTGGTAGATTCTGCGAAGCACTGCTCTTGCTAGGGCCAGTGTTAGCAACACTCTGGTTTGAGCCCTGTCAGCTCACCTACATGTCAGGGCAAAGCTGAAATAGCCTCCCAAGGCTATCAGCATAGGTAGGAAAAAAATATATGTATATATTTCTTCTGTGCGTGTGTTTGTCACTGAACTCTTCCTAAGCGGCTGGACCGATTTTAATGAAATTTTCTGTGTACCTTCAGGGGGATTCGAGAATAGTTTAGATTTAAAAATCAGCCCGGCAAATGGCGCTGCTGTCGGTATCTAGGTTATTTATCTTTCCTTAATTTATATGGCAAAACAACTTTTGCCGGGCCAGCTAGTTTAATATAGGAAGAGATGTGAAGAGTTTTCCGGGTAGTAAGGTAAGATAATTATCACCTGCCTATATCTGCCGCGAAGTAGGAATGCGTGCGGCTTAAAGGCTGGGGCAGGGGCAGGCTTTATAATATAATAATAGAACTAGTGTTTAAACTACTCTTAACATTAGGTGGGCTGATAACTCGATCACCCGTCTAAGTATTAAAACTTAGAAACCACGATGAAAAATATCCCTCCAAAATGAAATGTTTGTAAATAACAAATTACTATCTATACATCAACAAATCCATACATTTTCTAAAGATTTCTGAAAATATAATTTTGTAGTGATTATCGTAATTAATAACAAAAAAGAAATATTATCCATTATACAACAGGACGCCAGTGGCATGGTTGTGCATGACTGTTGTTTGCTGTTGTTGTTGTTGTTTTAGTCTAATTAGAAAAGAAAAACTATTCTCTCACAGTGTCGATTTTTAAAAAGCTAAGTAATGTATTTTACATTTCTCCTTCATGTCAGATATGAACGTCATCAATTTCTAGCTAGATAAAAACAACATATCTTTACGAAAATAACCTTAATAACCAAACAATTTGAACAAAACGGTTGATAGTAAAAATAAATAAATAACGGAATATAGGTATATGTAATTACTAAAATAATAAATCATTAAATTTGTATGGAGACGTTAATGTCAAATCGAATATTATTATGTTATTGTTGAGAATAAAATGTCGCGTGATGAATAAAAATGTAGACGTGACACTGTTTGGCGGAGTAAAAATAAATATTTGTCGTTCAGTTTGCTTAGTGCGAGTTTTTTAACAAACGTTGTGGTGTGTATAAAAAAATACGTGGTGATCTCTCCGGATTTTGGGAAAAAGTTGTATTATACTAGTATTATTATTAATTAATAATATAATAAAATAATAATAATAAATAATAATGAAGCTAATGTGGGAGATACCAGTGCAGGCAGACGTTACAATAAAGCACAATAGACCAGACATAATATACATAGACAAGACAGAAAATAAAACCTACTTAATAGATATAACTGTACCATCTGACTACAATATAGGACCAAAAGAACTGGAAAAACTTAGTAAATATCACTCCTTAAAAATAGAACTAATACGACTCTGGAATACACACACAGAAACCATCCCCATAGTAATAGGCGCAACAGGCGTAGTGGCAAAAAGTATACATAAATACATAAACAAACTGGAAGCAAATATAAACATACACATAATACAAAAACAAGCAGCCATACACACATGCACAATAATAAGTAAAGTTTTGGGTAATACAGTTTTCATAAATTCAAGGGAGTCCGAACCTCCTCTTCCCTGAAGGTTTCAGGGCGGGAGCTAGGAACTAAACCGAGTCAAGAACTCGAGAGAAAACTACTACATAATAATAATATAACAACAGCTCCTACGAGAGATTAACGGGAGCATCGTGCCCGCGTTGTTCACCCCGCCTTCTTCGCTGAGGAGCCGTAGAGAGTTCCCACTCCCTTTCGTGCTCCTCAGCCTAACGGAACGCCTTGACCAGGTCGCAAAATCTGGCCATGGCTTCCACTAACACCGACCCTAGTAAGAGCAATGCTTCTCTGAATCTACCTAGTGGGTGGTGACTATGGGGTTCTTGCCTTTGTCGTTCGCTCCAAAAAGTTACTTGGCCTTCCACATATAGTTTTGTTTGTACGTTTTCGTTCTCATAACATAAGGGAATCTCATATGATTCAAGAATATATTGTCATTATGTATTTTTTTTAAATAAAGTTTGTTGTTTTTTTTAGGGTAGGTACCACCACCCTGCCTATTTCTGCCGTGAAGCAGTACTGCGTTTCGGTTTGAAGGGTGGGGCAGCCGTTGTAACTATACTGAGACCCTTAGAACTTATATCTCAAGGTGGGTGGCGCATTTACGTTGTAGATGTCTATGGGCTTCAGTAACCACTTAACACCAGGTGGGCTGTGAGCTCGTCCACCCATCAAAGCGCCAAAAAAAAACAATTATAATAATAATATAATAATCATTTATTTTCTTTCACACAGAGTTAGATTATTAAAAGTAAATAAATAAAAGCAAAAAAAACGCCAAAGGAGGTGGCTCAGCTGATGCTGTTCAAAGTGGATGCATTGAAGAGGACTGATTTTTCAATCACCCTCTTTCCCCTTTGGTTTATTACGGAATTGAAGGCTAATTGCACACACACAGACCTCAAACGTAGTATAAACTACAATAAAAATAAGAAGAAAAAAGGATTGTATGGTTTTATGAAACCACGGTAAAAGTGAAACTTTTTTTCACATTCTAGACATTTAACTCTGACAAATAACATTAACATTAAACACTGACAAAAACAAAAACAAAATAGCGTGAAGCACTGGCACAAATGAGTACTAGTCTAAACACTACACGGTCAGCTGCTGGGAACTATAGGCGCCGCCATATTGGCCTTGGCTGCTCTGACGAGCGCCTTTCACTTTATCCCTACTCCTCGGCCGACCGTCACGCGACATGCAACACACAGACGAAAAAGTTTGAGACGATAAAAGTTTCACTTTAAAACACAAACATTCAATTAAAAGCCGAATTCAAAACATAGATAAAGATAATAATTGTATGTTTTATTCATTGGTCAAATAACGAGCGTGTCTATTCTGTGCATACTCTATACTTAAATATCGAAACATTCAAACATGGCTCCTCGATCAGTTCGATCAATGGTCGGAACTTCCAAAAAAGATATGTTAAAGGGAGGATTTTATGAGACCGTAAGGATACCATTATGTATCTACAGACTAATAGGAATATTGCCTATCAGTGGACTGTGGTATCGTTCTTCTAAATACAATCGGTAAGGTTCATGAGCTTTTTTTTCCCGATGTTTTGAATCTAAATACTCATTATAATTATTATTTTTGGTACTTTTTTCCAGTTTCAGTTTAAAATCCTTTTACACAATTATATATGCGCCGACGATTGTCATGCAAACTTTTCTATTGTTAGTTCATATCTATGATCTTTTCGCGTTTTTCTTCGGACATCAAAGGCTGGGTAAGTGTCTACATGTATCTAGAATGTTTCAAGATTTTTTTAAAAACATTTTCCCGTACTTATAGTACATAGTAATGGAATGTATTTGAATCTCACACGGGTAGTATATAGGCATTATTAACTGCCTCCCTATTTTTGGTGAGTATTGAAACCGTGGGAGATTGTCAAATGTTGGAAGCGTCCCACGCATTTCTGACGTAAATGAGCAACGGTGATCACTTACGGTAATACGAGACGTATGACCAACTGCTGTAAGCCGGATTGCACCAACAGGTCATAACATAAGACATGAGCTAACGGATAATCCCAGAATTTGCCAATTCATTTTGATATTTGTTTTCAGGTCGGCTCATTTATCACATGAACTTCTACACAATCACCATCCTCATATTCACGGGGAGTAGAAAGTGGGAGAACGTTATAAAGGAGATTGAGACTATCGAACTCACGTTACCACGATTAAGAAACTCCAAGAAAGCACTCGCTCTTACGAAATCATTTGTTTTTGCATTTTTTGTTTTCTCGCTTGGTAAATATGCGTTTTTTTTGAGACACCATAATAATATGAATAGATTATCAGTACCCCACTAACCTAGTTGGTCACCAAATATGTTATTACTACCAACCTTTGTTCGCTAAGTCGAAACCCAAATGTGCTTATGCAACATGGGCACAGTCAAGCTCCTAGAACAGAACTTCTGGAGTCATCGTTTTTCGTGTTCACCTATAAAAAGTCCGCAGACAGAATCAAGATCTATTATTATTTCTTTTTTATTGCTAAGATGGTTTTAAGTGGTCACTGTAATCCATAGACATCTGGCCATCTACCACGTATTGTCACCCATCTTGATACATGAGTTTTAAGTCACAGTTTTTACAGTACAACGGTTCCCCTAACCTTCAAACCGAAACGCATTACTGCTTCACGTCATAAATAATCAGACCGGTGCTACCTACCCATCTGGGCTCTCAAAACAAACGACCACCTATAAATTATTTATTAACATTTCAGCGGAGGTTGTTCTAATTCTACAGTTCACGCTACGACTGACGAAGCAACGTCACGTTCTGCCCGGAGACTCGGGATTGTACCTCAAATCGTACTTTGTGTATATATTTCCTTATCTTTACGATCATTTCCCTTTTAGTTATGTGATGGGATTCATTGTTCAGGTAAATTTTAAGATTAATAATTATTACCTTTCTGGTTGCAGGGCAGTTTGAGTCTGGAATTGCTACTGGTAGGGCGTCTTGTGATAGGCCTGTTTCTGCTGGGTAATAGTGATGCTCTCCGGTTTGAGGCAGCCGTTGTACTATAGAACAGAGATTTAGAACTCACATATCAGGCGGGTAGCCGTCGTGCTGTTTGAATCTGAATGTAGGGCGACAAAAGTAAAGCATGAAAGAGGAGTGTATGCGGCAGAGATGCGAATGTTCAGATGGATATGTGGAGTGAAAAGAATGGACAAGATGAGGAACGAGTATATCTGTTCGCGCGACAGCGCGACGTTTGTAAATGTTCGGCTCAACTCGGGTGCCGTCGCCCGTACGCACCCCGCACCTCTCATAACAGTGCGGTACATGACGGCACGCGGAGATACGCTCGTTCGATATTGAGTAAATTGTGCGCGCGCGCCTTTCGATACTAAGTAAAAGGTTGAGTGTGAACCGGTGAAAAGGTGTATGTGCCACCCANCGGTACATGACGGCACGCGGAGATACGCTCGTTCGATATTGAGTAAATTGTGCGCGCGCGCCTTTCGATACTAAGTAAAAGGTTGAGTGTGAACCGGTGAAAAGGTGTATGTGCCACCCATCGCAAAGAAACACCACTACGACCGTGATAGTGCCAGCATCAGCCTCCAAGTAAGTCCCGTTTTCCTACCTACCCTTTCGTATCCGCTCATTCTCCGCAGAGTTCATTTGCTCCCTTTCAGCTCATCAGCTCACGTTTAAGGTGACGCTCACCTGCGTCACCAATATCAGAGAAGTGTGAAAGTAGAGTATAGTAAAAAGCCCCGGTAATTGACAAATTAAAGAGCGGACGGTTAGCGTGGTATGGATATGTAATGCGCAGAGAGGAGGTGCATGTGACTAAGAGATGTGTGGAAATGGTAGTGCAAGGTAGAGGGGGAAGAGGTCGACCGAAAAAGATGGAGTGTGTGAATGACGACATTAGACAAAGAAAAAGAATGTAGTTTTAGACAAGCAAATCCTTAGTACTAAAACTATATTATTATATGACCTGCTTTTAAATATAGGATTACAGTATTATGTGTATCAGCAAAACACGCATTTAGAAGTACAAGTTGGAAAAAAAACAACATAATAAAATATACCAATGATTTTTATTTCAGATTATCAAGGTACAAGGCATAATTACATTAAATATGGTAAACTGTATTGTTGTACTTTTGAGCATATATCTAACGAACAGACTGAAACATTACAACAGAATTGTATTCGCTAAAGGAAGTAAAGTAAGTGACATAATTGAAAAAATCTAAATACGTAAAATTTCTGTTATTTGGAAACATGCTGTTCATTACATCAGAAATTAGTGGTGTCAATAAATAAATATTGTTCATATTTATAAAAAAAACCTAAATGTGGCTCAAAATTTAGCTAGGGTGTCATAGCACAGTGGAGTTCAATTAAATATTCACACGGATTTCATGCGACAGTTAAAGTTCTAAGTAACGCTTATTTCTACATTGCGTTACGCTTGGTTAGCGATTTTTTATTTATTGCTTAGATGGGTAGACGAGCTCACAGCCTACCTGGTGTTAAGTGGTTACTGGAGCCCATAGACATCTACAACGTAAATGCGCCACCCACCTTGAGATATAAGTTCTAGGGTCTCAAGTATAGGTACATCAATGGTAGACGGCAACTTGGCTGTGCCTGCGAAATTGCGTATATGCATGAGTATTGGTGATCATCAGATTATGCCAAATCTACTTTGTAGAAGGTTTTTTTATTATTGCCTTTGTAGGCAGACGAGTTTACGGCCCACCTGATGGTAAGTGGTCACCGTCGCTCATGGACGTCAGCAATGCCAGGGGCAGAGCCAAGCCGCTGCCTAAATGACATGACATGTAGGGTTCTTAACAGCATAAACACTGACGACACACCAGGTGGGCGTTCTATTGTCAGCTCATAAACTAGCTATTACCAGACCTTTGTGAAACAAATTTATTTATTTTTATAGCGACTAACAAAGTCTGACGTTTACGTCTACTCGGCAATTTCGATACCACGTATTACCCGAGTTCGCTTACTTTGTATTTTTGTTGTTCACTATAATAAATACTATTTAACGTTTGTACCGTAAAGTATTTTCTGAAATTTATTTCTATTTAGTGAACAGAGGAAATGACTCATCACTTTTGAAGTTTTCATGAATTTCTTGGAGAGAAACCCTATTTCTGATTTATTCCTTTGGTTGGCCAGCCAATTTTCCAAACAGTTGAGATTTGGTCTTCGTGGCTCAAAGTGAGTGATGATATTCACGTTCTGGTATTGAGCCATCGAGACCCACTCTATTGCGCATGAAATAGATAAAATATATATATAATAAATAAAATGTAATGTCAGAAACCACAACCACAACAATAAAAAAGGTTTTATACCAATTTGTTGGGTTTCCGACATGCTGCGGCCTCAGAAATGATATGAATATTTATGTAGTGGACTCTATGATTAGGATGGGCAAGGAACTTGATAAATAAACTCGCGAGGATTGCACGTATACAATTTGTATATTCTTAAAATTTTATAAATAGCGTACAATAGCACGGAAAAAAGAGAATGACACAGATTATCAACACTAAATTTGGTCACATTATCGCGGGTGGTCTGCCACCTCAACATGAGGTAATGAAAATTGTTATAACATGAAGTGGGTCCTTTCGTCAAAATAAAACTGTTTTTGGCTTATAGGCAGGCCATAATGTAGACACTTTCACTCGTCATTTCTTCACCAGCAGCTTGAACAGAGAAGAATCGGCAAGAAACTACAAGGCTTGCTCTTTTTCAATACACATAGATATGTCCATCGTATTCCTCTACTTAAATTATTGTCTTTCACAGACAAAGAACACTAGACCGAAGTGGATTGAACTGAATCTTCTATACACGAAGATTTCAAACTTGGTTAAGATTATAGATAAACATCTGAACCCTTTCGTCTTTATATCCTTTACCGCTAATTTAAGTTACATCTGCGCACAACTGTTTTACATATTGAAGTAAGTTAATGTTAATTAATATCTTCTCTAGTTAAGGTAAATTTGAAGACTTTAAATTTTAACTTTAATTTTAGCTACAAATTTAAATTTAGCAGTTAGAATTTAAGAAAACTGTATCATTTGGATTTGCGAAAGATTTTTCTTTGGGTGTAATTTTACAAACGATGTAAACTAAATACTTGACGAGATACATACTGATTTGAACGTTGATTATACAAATTGAGTGTATGAAAATTATATTTAATTATTTCTATACATTATTTCAGTAAATTAACAAGTAGCAGGACTGTCAAAATTACGTCTTTTCTAGAGGATAAAAGGTAAGTGTTTCATCGCCGAATCTACGAATTTGATTCCTACAAAGTAATATAAGTGGCTTAGAATTGAACCGCCCATCTCTTTCCGTCACTGTCATAATAGGCAACCACGAGATGCACTGGAGGATGGGCATCAACGTTCTCTGAGAATTATGCCAGCACAATGCTATCGCCTTGCGTGTACTCGCAGCGGTAGGCAGCGGCTTGGCTCTGCTCCTGGCATTGCTGAAGTCCATGGGCGACGGTAAGCAGTTACCATCAAGTGGGCCATATGCTCGTCTGCCTACAAGGCCAATAAAATAAAATTCGTAAACAACGCTTAATGTGACCACCAGCCTCCCCATTTCACCGCGACGCAGTCATTACAACACTATCGAGCCTCGAACCTCATGTTTCAAAGCGGTACTTTTCCGTTTACCGGACGTAAATGTCGTCAACTGTAAATCAAACCCAATCCAAGTCACCCAAAAGAAACCAATGGTAGTAATGCGTTTCGGTTAGAAGGGTGGGGCAGCAGTTGTAGCTATACTGAGACCTTAGAACTTATATCTCAAAGTGGGTGGTGGTATTTACGTTGTAGATGTCTATGGGCTCCAGTAACAACGTAACACCAGATGGGCTGTGAGCTCGTCCAACCATCTAAGCAATATTAATAAAAAAGAACATTCAACGGAAGGTTTAGGTTCGCATTCATCATTGGGGAAATTTGCGTTCAGTACATAGAAAAGTATCTTCAAAGTTGTGGAATAAAAAAAAATTATCAATAAAGAAAACGATCTATTTAAATTTTGAACCTTTTGTAGTCCAATGATCTTAACAACTTCTTAATAGGGTTCAATGGCGGTTCAGTTTATTCTGGTTTCACATACGCGAATCGGGTGCTCAAACTAACACAAAATAATGTTAAAGTTTATTTAAAAAAAAAATAGTTTAAAAAAACTAAAAAAAGCGTGGGGTGCATGGTATCAGTAGTCATAAATATTTTATGAACAGATATGAGTAGAAGGGTTATTTTGATAATATCCTGAAAAGCTACCCACGCTTTTTTACAATAGAATCTTTTTTTCTTACACAATTTTTAATTCAAATTTATTTTCTATTTTTTAGTTGGATGTTCTATAAAAGCGTTTTTTTTTGTTTTTTTTAACTATTATTTCTTTTTAATTTTTTAGTTGCATTTCAATATTTTCTAATTTTTTTTTATTATTTTGGATTGTCATTGGTCCTTAAAATAAGTATTCCAAATTTCGAATTAATCTGACGTTTTGAAGGGGGTCAAAATCATGTTCAAAAATTCCGTTACATACTAACATACATACGTCTGAAGCTAATAAAAGCTTATAAATTAATCCTGTTTCAGATCTGACTGGGAAACATTACTGTACATATCACTTTCCTTCGCTTTGGTTGTGTTGAAAGTGCTTTTGGTCTCCATCATCGCCGCCGAAGTCCACACGACGAGCAGAGAACCATTGCGGCTTCTTTATACATTGCCTACTACTGAATATACTATCGAAGTTAGTTTTGTGTGGTATTAATCTTTAATGGTGCCCGGAAAGGTACCCAAAATATCTAAAGTATTGGGTGTCTTGTGCGGTTAAGCCGCAAACCACTTTAACCTTTGTATCATATGGAAATATTCGTGATTTTTTTTTATACCTTGAAGTTCTTCTAAGATCTAAGAACAGAGATTACAAAAGCTCTATGAGCTTGAAAGTCATTTCAACTTTTGCTTCGAAGAAAGAACGCTTTAATCATTGTGCAATGCAAAATATAAAAATTATCGATGTTTTTTGTGTCAAGTCATTAATTTTAATACTTGACAATGTTTTTATACATATATGGCCCACTTCATTCGGGGTCTGATCGGAAAGTAGAAGTTCAACCAGGAAATTGGCTACCGCTAAGGATTTAGAAACTACCAGAAATTCTAATCCATTTACTAACATGTATTTCCTCGTTTAATTTCAGACGCAGCGGTTAATGACCCAAGTTTATTACTCAAATTTATCTTTGAGCGGACTCAACTTTTTCCATATTACGCGTGGAATGTTATTAGGGGTATGTATTTAGATTTGTGTTTAATAACACAGATAGGCGGTACGGTGAATAGGATGGCGGTACATGGTCATAAAGCCTTTTTTATTGCTTAGGTGGTTGAACGAACTCACGGCCCACCTGATGTTAAATGGTTACCGGAGCCCATAAACATGTACAACGTAAATGCCGCCATCTACCTCAAGATATGAGTTCTAAGGTTTCCTCGGCTTTTCTGCTAAAATTGAATGAATCGCTTCCAGATTTTTAGCAGAGAAAAACAAAATGTTCACACGGTAAATGGAGACATTAAGACTGTGAATTCTATGGACTTCGCTTCTATGGGTGGGTCATCGCTTATAAAAAAATACTGGCGAGTAGTAGAAGTGAGCTAAATCGTTCAATTACAAAAACGAAAAGAGGTTATTTCTTTATGAAGATCGCTCAATTGAAAAACTCATGTTAATCTTGTTCTTTCCACAGATGGTGGCGACTCTGTTGACGTACGAAATAGTTTTACTGCAAATTTAAAAATCGAATGAAGTACATAATATCTTTTCAAAAGTTTTGACTATAAAATTATTATTCCTGAAATGAAAATCACGAAGAAATATTAATAAAACTGTAGAGACAACAATGTTTTTTTTTTATTGCTTAGATGGTTGGGCGAGCTCACAGCCCACCTGGTGCTAAGTGGTTACTGGAGCCCATAGACATCTACAGCGTAAATGCGCCACCCACCTTGAGATATAAGTTCTAAGGTTTCAAGTATAATTACAACGGCTGCCCTACCCTTCAAACCGAAACGCATTACTGCTTCACGGCAGAAATAAGCAGGGCGGTGGTACCTACCCGCGCGGACTGACAAGAGGTCCTACCACCATTTTTTCAATGATTCAATGACGTTCATATCTTACAAACACTGTTTTATCGTGTGTATGTAAAAGCTAAAAGCTACAAATACGATTAGCACAGCACTTTCTTTGCTCTGTCATAAGCTTGCACTGATCTAGCCTTGGGAGAACATTGAGAGATCTTTTTACTGGTTGCTCTGGAATAAATTATCCTCCTTGGCAGTATCGGAGTACCCTTCTTCAATCGTGTTTTGAAAAGAGTTCTTAATTGTAACTAGGCAGTGCCTTGACTATGTCCCTAGTATTGTTGATTTTCATAAGATACGATACGCTGGCCCTCAAGTAAACTAAGCCCCGTCTAGACGAATTAATTATCGGATAATTAAAAAAAATCAGGAACCCAGTATTTTCCATCCACTACTAATTAAAATGAATCACGTTGAAAATGAAAAACAACTTAAATATAAAACATGTCGGCTTACATTTAAGGGTTCTGTAGTGAAGGCTTTTTTGTGAACTCTCAATAGCGTATAACCAAAAAAGTTATATAAATATACAAACGTTAGACGCTAATAGCCCATTCGCAAACCGATTTCACTGGCTTTTTTCACTTAATACTTCAAAACGTGGACGGGGCAGACAATTTTACGACAATATTTTTCTTCTTCTTGCTTAAATATTAAAAGTAACCTCGGTAAGAAAGTTTAATTTTATTTATAAGGTCTCATTAGACCAGATACGGATACTTGCTTTTTACTTTTTCATTTTGTAGCTACGTTACAAACTACTTGCAGCATATTACTAAACTGAACTTCAAATCGTAACGCATTCCTGCTTCACGGCAGAAATAGGGTGGGGTGGTACCTACCAGTGAGAACTCACAAGAAGTCCTACCACCAGTAAATACATACATACATAATTATTTACAACATATGAACAACTATATCGATGTTAACCCCCAGACAAAGAGTAAACTAACATTAATGTTTGGTCCAAGTGAGAATCGAGCTCACGACCCTTGGCATGACATTCAAGGGTAACTAAACCTAAACTCTAAGTAAATAAGTTATACATTATTCTTTGAAGCTCTAATTTCTCCTGAACACATTCAAAGTATTTATTAAGGTTTAAGTAATGTTAATGAAATCATCAACTTCTTAGTAATAATATCCCGGATTAAGGACCATGAGTCAGTGAACCGAGTTTCAACTATTCCCGTCAAAGATCAAAGCTTACCTTCTAACTTAGTTTCACCCTTATGTGGAATTCTTATTAAGGGCCTACTCTTGTTAAGGGCTTTTCGCTTTTGAATATTAAAATCGTTGACTCCCATTAAAGGTTAACAGTATTTTGATTTTTTGTTACTTTTGGGAGACCAGCACTATACAATACGGATAATTTCCTCGAAATAGGGAACCGATAGAAATACTTGCACAGGAACTATTTTGATGTACGATTTAACTAATAATTGTGTGCTTCATTAACTTAGCACTGGATATTATGTCAGTTCATTCAAATATTTATGCCAAAAATGTAGTAGGAGTTGGAAGATCACTGTGGAGGCCAGCCAATATCGGGTAGTCGATCAAGGGAGACACCGTGTTCTGTGGTTAGTGACATCAATGGCCATCGACTAAACGCTCATGTGAGGCTAGTTCGCGATCCCGAAAGTTACGAACTTACTGCAGCAGCCGCAGCTTGATATCACACTTAGACCATTAGATACTTCTGCAAAATTAAAAGTCGTCGTGGCCTAAAGGATAAGACGCCTGGTACATTCGTATGTAGCCATGCGTCAGTGGTCGAATCCTGCCGGCAGGTACAAATGTTTCCAATGAAATACTTACTTAACAAATCTTCACGATTGACTTCCACCGTGAAGGAATAACGTGGTGTAATAAAAATCAAACCCGCAAAATTATAGTTTGCGTAATTACTGGTCGTTTGCTCTTAAAATAATATCAAGTTTTACCTTAATACTCAAATATATCAAGTGTAAAAAGTCACAATTCAAGATAATAGAAGATACTTTACATAAAAATAAACCAAGAAAGTTTGTGAACAGTGTTAATGTGCAACCTAATTATCAGAAATGAAAAAATAACCTTTTGAGATTATTATTTTTATTTTGAGGGTATTTATTTTGATAAATACAGAGTGAAGTAAGTCACAGTTTAAGCCACAGACAATTCGACAATTTACATTCAAGCTAGGCAACTTTCAGAAATCATATCGATAAACAGTAATTTAAGTGTGGCTACTTCATGAAAACAATAAGTTACTATATAATCGGGGTTGCCAGATCTACTTTAAAATTATACTAGAATCATCTTAAAACGATCTACTAAAAATCGTAAAACAAAAATTTTCACTGAAAAATGGATAATCAAATGCAAAAATTATTAGAAAAAATTCAAGAGCAAATGAAACAACAGACTATCGCTATAACAGAAGCTCTAACTAAAAATGTAGTGCAACAAATTGATGAACGATTTAAAATGATAGACGACGAAAACAAACAACTTAAAAATTCAGTCAAAGAACTTAAGGAGAAAATTAAAGGTCTGGAAATGGCTAAAAAGAAGACTAACATACTACTCTTTGGAATAAAGGAAAACAAACAAGAAGAGTTAAGTTTGGTAAAATACATATCTGAAAAACTTAATTGTCATCTTGGATTAAGCATACAAGAGCACGAAATTATGAATATCTATAGAATTGGAAAGATAAAAACTACGCCTCGACCTATTTTAATATCCCTTGTATCGTACTGGAGAAAAATGGAAATAATGAGATCCAAAAATAAACTACCCCAGGGTATTTATGTGAAGGAAGATTATACTAAAGAAATATTAGAAGCACGCAAAACATTATAACCAAAGCTTGAAGAGGAACGAAGGAAGGGTAACATAGCATACTTAAAATTAGATAAACTAATAATCAAGAGCCAAACGGATGCTAATCGAGAAAAAAGGAAAAGAGACCCATCTTCTTCACCCAATGTCAGCACACCACGAAAAGAAAATGAATTGTACGTAGCTCCGAAGAAAGTCAACACAACTAATGCATACGAATACATGGCACGCGTAAAATCAAACTCATTAAGAGAGAAAACCAATGTATAGCGATCACCATACACTCGAAACCGGAATAATAACAATCATTACAATACAAACCTGCAAAAAACAACCAAGAAAAACATTCCCCCAAGCCGGCTGGTCCCCGTGGGGGAAANTGAATTGTACGTAGCTCCGAAGAAAGTCAACACAACTAATGCATACGAATACATGGCACGCGTAAAATCAAACTCATTAAGAGAGAAAACCAATGTATAGCGATCACCATACACTCGAAACCGGAATAATAACAATCATTACAATACAAACCTGCAAAAAACAACCAAGAAAAACATTCCCCCAAGCCGGCTGGTCCCCCTGGGGGAAAATGACCATAACCCTCCAGTAAGCAAAACAGTACCTCAAAAATCAATACAAATTGGAACATTTAATGTAAAATCGTTAGCATCCACAACAAGATACATAGAACTAGTATACTCACTAGAAAAATATTAGGCTTAGTTGAAGTTAGACGGATGGGCTGTGGCATCGAAGAGCATCAAGACTTTATATTCTGCTTTAAAGGAGAAACACCTGGCATGCGTAAAGTAGGATTTTTGATAATCTATTAAGCTTCTTAGGCTTATCTAAAAGAGTTGCAATACCTCAACTGGAGTTCAACAAAATGATAATATCAATCAATAATTCAAGTGTATGCACCAACTGAAAAGGATTCTAAAGGAAAATCGATAAAATTTTACGAATCACTACAAGAAGCGCAAGCACAGGCTAGTGAAAATGTACTGTTAATGGGAAACTTCAATGCCAAGATAGAGATAGCTAAAACAAAAGAAGAAAATAATGGATGAAAAGAGCTAAGAACAAAGAAAATTAGATTAAGCTGGAGGAGGCCTATACCCAAATAGGGGTTCCTACAACAATAAAGAAAAAAGAAGTGTAAAAACTGAAAATAGATCAAAATGTAAAAATCATATTACTATATATTTAAGAATATTTACATGTAATATTTAGGTGATGGGAAATAAAAGGCTTTATTATTATATTATTATTATTAGTATTAATAACTGGTGGTAGGACTTCCTGTGAGTCCACACGGGTAGGTACCACCACCCTGCCTGTTTCTGCCGTGAAACAGTAATGCGTTTCGGTTTGATGGGCGGGGCAGCCGTTGTCCTGTTAAAAGCTCACTTTTAGCTCACCTTACAACCCATGTCTCAAGGTGGGTGGTGGGTGGTAACTATTTAACACCAGGTGGGCCATGAGCTCGTTCATACGTCTAAGCAATAAAAAATAAAATAAAAAAGGGACGCTACTCTGGATTCTGTAGAAACCGGCGCTTGCTGCTGATTATTACTGGCGATCTGAATTCTGCTCTCGTAGTCGTCGTTCTAGTGCGAAAGGCAAAATCTCGGTGATTCATACTTGAAGTTAGTCTATCACCGGACTATTAATTATCGAAGCGATTTACCCAGTCTTCGAGGAACGTGATTGTGAGCCGTGATTCAGGACGCATCACCTACCGGCTGGTGCTGATCGACCATGAGTGCTATGACATACATTCGTAAAGGATCATAGTAGAACCGAAGGCTGAAAGCCGTCATTACGAACGCGACTTGGGCATAGCCAAGTAGACGGTCATCATCTACCCCGCATAGCCAAACAGAGTATATCATCGTTTAAGGCTATGTCTTATTTCAACCATTTTTCAAAACACTTTGGGTGAATGCACTCACACCCTGCTGTGAAGTGATTACAGAAGCTCATATTTAAGACAATGTGAATGCCATCCACTTTGACACATGAAATCGAAGTGTTAACAGCTACACCCGTAGACTGAAACACTTGGCAGCTCCGCAATACAAATAGGCAGGATGGTGGTACTAATCTGGATGGACTCTATTCACTGTACCACCAAAAAAAGGTTTAAAGGTCATTTATAAATCTCGATTTAAAACTGCTTCATGCCTTAGCTTCTAAGTTAATCAGGGAGCCCTGAATAAAATACCAACTCATCGTCAGAAATATTTATTCAAAATCAACTCTACAGATAGAAGCGCTGGTTTAATGTTGTACGCGATAAAAACGATAGGTATCATATAAGATGTTTCGGCAAATAATAATCTCTAATACTAGTGTCGTTGTCGAGATTTTTTTTTGTTAATTGAATCAGCACTAATTCGTATGTCACGATCGTACCGATGACCTAGAAACAAGTTTTGTAAATTATTAGCCAGTGTGCAAGGAAATAAGGATCGTCACGTTGGATAAACTGTATAATCATTTAACTGCGTATTCAGAATTCAGGTTTGTCGAACATTCGGGCCAGTGTTGGGATGTTTCTTTCCATATTAGAATCCATTGAAAAACTTTATAAAATGCTGAATATAACCTTAGTGAAGTTGCATTTTCAACATTGAACTAAACCGTAACAAACTTTACTTCTAGTATCTTAAATCACAGGGCTTGTTTCCGAGGACATTTTCTCATCATTGCTTTCTGACTGATATGACGGTTCATTCTCCGAAATAATTTTAGGAAAAAGCTCTTAGTAGTAATCTAGCCTGTTATCATAAATAGGTATCAATGGACCACCTATTAGATAACACATGGCCCAGGTCAATTTAAGTGGTTGCCAAAGTTTTGCGACATCTCAATGTAAACACAGTTATTCACCACCACAATGTAAAAAGCGGTGGAAGGATAACTGGCTACTTCACGAAAGAAATAAGCAGGATCATAGTACCAAACTATTTGGAGTCACAATACGCCCAAACGTATCCAGGATCTCGGAACTAAACTCACCCTGAGAATCATTCCTCTGGTCACATTAAAGCATACCCCACTCAAACCGACTGTTGTATAACGAAGCTGCAACTGAAATCTCTGCACCTGATAATAAATAAAAACTCTTACTTAGTATTGAAACTGTTCATATGCCAGTCTGTGAGTTAACTTCAAGCAAAAGCAATTCAAACTACATTGCAATTTAATTTTAAGTTCTATTCAAGGTATAAAGAAAATAAAACTGGAGGCTTTGCAACAACCTACGGTCATTCGGTAACGTGCGAACTTATTGTGGTATACTTCATTCACGGTTGTTTGCGTTAGTGTATTGCGCAAACGAACGCTCTGAGATCGTGGTCAATGAATAATAAAAAAATATGTTATTTTTTGTACGTTACAAAGTTAAGTCGTACACTGTGTGCATTACTAATTTGTACGTTATTACAAATTTAAGTCGCACACTGTGTGTATTACTAATAAAAATCTCACATTACGGACGTTTTTTCTCGGTTAGGGTACCCCTCCGCATCGTCCCATGAGGAACTTCGTTCCAAAAATCGTATTATAAATAAAATACTTACATCTAAACTGTAATCAGCGGTGGGCACTTCGTACAAGGCTAACTGCGGCACTTGGGCACACGAATGTACGTTAGCTGCCATGATGGATAACAATAATGCGCGCGTCACGAGAAATAAAAACGAAAAAACATAGTACGTCAAATACGTGAATGAAGCTGTTGCTCTGAAAAAAAAAAAGATATTATAATTTATTATTTGCCGCAATTACTCCTTGATAACAAAAATCCACATCAGGCGTGTGATTTCGTTAAAGGCTGCCTTTGAAATGGTGACCTAATCGCCGATCCCTGCTTAAGTCCACTCACATACTAGTAACACGTCGCCCCCTTGATTTTCAAGTGATGATTCACTAGTATTCAACGTTCACGTTAAAAAAGGATCCATAGCGAAGACCAAAAGCTCGGAATGATGAAGTTCAGGATATCAAACCGAAACAGTATTATCTTGGGTCCTAACCCATGCATCAGCCCGCTGGGTTTCTCGCCGGATCTTCTCAGCGGATTGCGATTCCGATCCGGTAGTAGATTCATCCCCGAAGCAGCTGCTCTCGAGTTGATAGGTCTCCTTCGGAGGCGCTCAGGCAGCTGTTAGCAAATCCCACGCCTCCTAGCAAAGCCTTTGCTCGCCCACCTGTCCCGGTGAAACTGGAAAGGCCTCATGGCCACCAGTAATCCTTCAATAATAAAAAAGAAAGAAAAAAATTTATTTTGGGTCCTGTAGGGTTCCGTCTGGTTATAAGTGCTTACCGCGGTAACCCCCTTACCTCATCCGGGTTCTGATCTCGGAGGGGATCAGACGCTTGGGCGAAGAGTGCAGGGGAGTTGTTTCGTGGGTAGGGCCCTGAAAACATCCTTGGGCCCGCGGTCTCGCAGTCGCGGACCAGTCCTACATACCCCGCTCGCCCCCTAAAACGCGGGGACCTCGTAGGAGGTTCGGACCTCGGCCCGTAAAAAAAGGGTCCCGTAGATAATTTAATAAAGATTTTTTTTCTCCAAAGAAGCAATAGTAATTAATAGAATTTTTTTACACATACTGCTGTTGCTAATATCCATGAGCGGCAATAAGCCCTACCATCAGTTAGGAGACTAGAGACTTGGCTAGATTTTATGATAGAAAAGAAATAGAAATACCGGTTTCTCTACAAATCAAGCGGGAGACAGTAGAAGCTGAAGTGATCCTTGCCCAGAATAAGTGGGACGAAGTCGAAAAGTACTCAACTACAATGACCCTTTGGTCGTTTATGATGATAACTTTTTTACTGGTGGTAGGACCTCTTGTGAGTCCGCGCGGGTAGGTACCACCGCCCTGCATATTTCTGCCGTGAAGCAGTAATGCGTTTCGGTTTGAAGGGTGGGGCAGCCGTTGTAACTATACTGAGATCTTAGAACTTATATCTCAAGGTGGATGGCGCATTTACGTCGTAGATGTCCATGGGCTCCAGTAACCACTTAACATCAGGTGGGCTGTGAGCTCGTCCACCCATCTAAGCAATTAAAAAAAAAAACTAAATTTTCAATCCTACTTATATCCTTATATCTAGAAAGTAACTTACATAATATCCATGTTTTCATTGCATACATCGTTCGCATCATAAATACGGCTGAAAAAACAAATCATCATTAATAATAATTCAGAGGCAAAACGAGATCAAAATTGTAATTAAAATTTAAGACAGCAAACCATCACTATTTCGTCCGATATGAATATCGTTACGACGAAATGTTTAAATCTAAAAGCCCAACTATTTATGAGTTTGTGACATTGTAACAATAATGTCGAGTGTGGCTAAATCTTTTGAGGGTGTGTTTTAAGACATTTATTATAAGATACATGCATTCAATATTTAAGTGAATGTGACATTTTTCAATAACGAAAATAATTTTAATTTGAGAATATATATTGTTAATAACTGACCCGGCAGACTTCGTAGTGCCTCAGTCGAGAAATAAAAGACCTAAACTTTTGTATAAAATAAACATAAAACAAACAAAAGGAATCCGTCCCACGGCGGACACATCAAAGGAGAAACAAAATTGTTATTTTTATTTAATTCCCAGCATTTTCATATTTATGTACCTTTTAAACCTTCTCTGGACTTCCACAAATAATTCAAGACCTAAATTAGCCAAATCGGTCCAGCCGTTCTCGAGTTTTAGCGAGAGTAACGAACAGCAATTCATTTTTATATATATAGATTATTTTAATAGTTAATAACTTATTGTGTTATTGTAATGCATAATTTAATAATAGTATTGCTGCAGCATAGTGTTTCTGTCATAAAACCGACATATGTTCTAGTTTTATATACACAGCCGTGGGTCACTACAAATGAGATTTTGTTCCTATGTCTTAAATTGGGCTTTGGGTTTTATGTCTTGGTGTTTAAGGACTCCACTGGCCACTAAGCGTCAGGTCTAAATCTGTCTGAAGAACTTTTCAATTGTGAAATAATTACTGAAGAATATACTCACTTCAAGGAGTTGTATAATTGGAAACAAATGAAAAACAGATTCGTGAAATACGAAATCAGTACAAAATAATCTAGCTGCTCGTCCATTTGCTTTACTATTAAAACAATTTGGGAGTACTGCACTCTCAGAGTACTCCATGGAACTGTTTTCTGAAAACATTAAATAAAAAACCCACATACAACGTTAAAATGGACCTTAAATATCAAATTGAGAAACAAATAATTTAACAAAAATTACTTGGCTTGATTTATTTTATTAATTCTACGAATTTATTCAACATAAGACACCAAAAAAATTGAAATGCACAAGATACATAGTATGATTTTTTTATTAAACAATCAAAATGGTTACATTATCTATGGTTAATTTATGATCTATTCAATCACCGCTCTCTTTAAACCTAACCTTAAAAAGAATATTATTAACTTGTTTATGGTTATGCTATACTAATATAATAATGATTATGCTATAGAAATAATTGTTATAATAAAATAACTAAGTTACGAAACAATTGATGGTAACTAACTAAGAAAAGCATTAAAAGACTACTGAGTTGCAGGGAATCAGTCAAAAAAAATTATAAATTTACAACCCCAATGTCGACACATATTTCATAATCTCATAAATGGCCAAACCCAAATACAGGTATTTGTGGAAAAATGAAAACCTGTTCAGAAATGAGGAAGAGGGCAGGCAGAATTCACACAATTTTATAAAATGATGCGAACCTGTGATAGCGCTCTACAAACACTCACGTAGCGGGAAAAAGATGCAAAATTCCCTTTCGACCTCCCAAATAAAAACGTATAAAATCTATTTTCTCGTGATTATTTCAATTCACATAGTACAATACAACAATGGCTAAGCATTTTGGTTTTAGTAAATTTATATGAGAATCAATTTATTGTAGTTTCGGTCATTAGAGAGAGCTATGTGTAAGACAAATTTTTAGAAGTTGTATATTGAGAAATTATGAAATACAAATCAACTTTAGTTACAGATGAACTTCAAATTGTATTAGGATAAAAAAACACTCGCCTTTTTCTTGAAAGAACTAACGGTATTGTTGAAATCTTCGAAGAAGGACGATAAATAAATGCTGAAACACATTATCAAGACGTCTGTGAAACTCCACAAGAACGTGGCTTGCATACAGAGGAACTGTAATAAAAGATTGGATCAGAACTATCTCAGCTCCATGACTGATTTAGAGATTTTCAAATATTTTACTAATGTTGTTTTCTTTGGCCTTAACAGTAAATTTGTTCTTGAAACTTGCAATCGGGAATAATTATTTTGTGAACTTAATTGCTGATGTTTTAAATTACTATCTAAGAAAGAGGGCCATTGGTTTAGAGCTTGAAGTTAAAAATACAATCATATTCGATTATGAAATTGTAAATTGTGAATACGGTTTAAATAAAATTTATCTTAGTGAGTCATTTTTAAAAAGTTTTAGAAAAAAACTAATAACTAAGGAAACTAATGATCATTCCTTAAACCAGAATTGTAAATTAAACATACCTCAGCGATAAATCCCACAAAGAAGCTGTAAGTAGTCGAAGTCGAAAAGTAATCGAAGACAAACTTCCATTTGAATTTGAAGTAATTATTGAATACTGTGTGATTAAAGCTGGTTTCTCCCAAACAACACATGACAGACCTAATATTGAACACTTTGGATAATGCGTGCTCGACTGGAAATAAACGCAATGTAATTAAATATTAATAACAATAATAGTGTAGTGTAGTAATAATTACTTAGATTTTTAACAGACTTTCTCTTTTCTGTATAAAATTTACTGTAGTTATTAACAATCTATGAGAAAAAACGTGAACGTGTGAGAAAGATTTTTTTTTATTACATCTCATAACAAATTTTGGTATTGTCTTTTGTTTTTATGCTGACGCCCTATACGAAATATATGACATTTTAATTTTATGTGTCCATTTATGGTTCGTAAGTTGCTAGTTCTCAATTTGTGAGAACACCTAATTAAATTTATAACTATAACTACTCATCTCAGGGCTATCTTTAAGTCTAAACATTCGGTTAGATGAAATATTATTTAACTATATTTAATTTATCTCATTTAATTTCAATAGATCTATTTTTGCTATGTATGTTTGGAAATTTTGTGACGCTTCAAAAATCTAACTCTCTATATCTATAGTTGATTGTTTTAAATCCTTGAAAGTATATTTTTGTTATTAATCAGTAGACTCATCTGAAAATGATCAGAAAATGAGACCAAATTGAACAAACTCAGAGCCACGACCCAACAAAGAGTCAAATTTTTGTGCAGTCGTTTCAATTTATACCCAGATGTTTGGCATAGTTCCATGAAAACACACGTGCAAATTATTTTAATTAGTTTATTTCATATTCATTTGAAGTTACAGCGAAGCCCGGACTATAGAATTCAAATATAATTAATCAAATATAATTGAAGGCGTTAAAAGTGAGACCTTACAACTCATGCCCCAAGGTGAGTGACGGCATTAACGTTGTAGCTGTCTATGGGCTCCGGTAACCACTTAACACCAAGTTTGCTGTGAGCTCGTCAACCCATCTAAAAACAAAAATAAAAAAAAATAACAATGTGTCAGTCAATCATATTTCAAAATAGAAAGCGGTAGGCAGCGGCTTGGCTCTGCGCCTGGTATTGCTGAAGTCCACAGGTGACGGTAAGCACTCACCATCAGGTGGGTCGTATGCTCGTCTGCCTTCAAGGGCAATATCGAAGTCAGCTGGTGGCATTGAAGGGTTTTGTTTCTGCTCCGGTGCAGGTTGGTTCTGGTGTTCCCCAGGGATCCCACTTAGGACCCCTCCTTTTTATTATTTTTATTAATGATTTGATTGAGAAATTATCTTGCAGTTGTCTTTTGTATGCCGACGATCTAAAGGTCTATAATGTTATCTCCCAGACATCCGATTGTCTCGCCTTACAAAAAGATTTGGACATTGTATCGGAATGGTGCAAGGTCAATCACATGCATTTGAACATAAATAAATGTTCCATAATTACGTTCACTAATAAAAAACATAAAATTATTCATACATACACAATTGAGGGCGAGACACTAAAAAGACTATTCATAGTTAAAGATTTGGGTATCTACTTCGATGAAAAACTTTCATTTAGGGAACACTATGAACAGATTACTTCTAGGGCAAATAAGTTATTGGGGTTTGTATTGAGATCATCAAAAGATTTTAAGAATCCTCGGAGTGTTTTGTATCTGTACTTCAGTTTAGTGAGAAGTGTATTGGAATACGGCAGTCCAATATGGTCCCCTAATTACAGAGTGCACATTAACACTATTGAGCGTGTGCAAATGAAGTGTTTAAGATTATTAAGTTATCGTATACAACCAGGCCGCTCTGAACTTAAATACGAGCAAAGACTATTAAACTATAACATGCAGTCACTAGAAGATCGACGTACATGCACTGATCTGATATACTTATATAAGATAATTCACTCTCTGTTGGATTCGCCTGAACTGTTATCTCAGATTTCATTAAACATTAAATTTAGTGCTCGGAGGGTCAACCAAAACAATTTGTTTGCATTGCTAATTTACAAAAACAATATATCTTATTATAATCCCATTACCCGAATGTATCGTACCTATAATGAACTGGCAAGGTCGTCACCTGAGTTAGATATTTTTACTTGTAGGTTAGTTACGTTTAGAAAAATGTTCAAGGGCATCCTCCACTTTATTTATTAATAGGTAGGTTAATGTAATTGTTTAATGTACTATATTGTGATTTTTTTTTTTTTTTTCTTCCTTACATTATTCGTTAGATTAGTTTTTGTTATTGTGTTGTTTTGTCATAATTGTAAGGAACATTGTTATACAAATTCAGCACTATATGTCTTGTTTTGTCGTGCGCACATGTCTTATGTTGCAAGCCAGATTTTGTTTCTTTTTGTTTGTGTTTTTTGTGTATCTTTAGCTTGTAATGTGTGTTGTGAGCCTAATAAAATAAATAAAAAAAAAAAATAAAAAAAATTAAAAAAAACGACGTGTGGCACTCGGGGACTGCCGCGGTAAAGCTATTGCAAAGCATTTTTTATTTACTTATGCAATTACAATTAGACAATAATAATTTAATATTAAAACAATAATAAAAATAAGACCATGCTATATTTATAACATTAACAAAAGCAAAACATTAACTGTCTCCTTCACACTCATAAGCTAGACCGCGTGAGAGAGATGGGCAGACTTTTCATGATGCTCATGCAGTGCGACGTCACGCCGCGCGCTTATTCACAAACACTACACCAGCGCAACGTGTGAATGTGTTGAACGCGAGCTACATAGTAGGCGTAGTGGGGGTGTCAGGTTATTTTCGTTACTGAATTTCTTGATTCAGTCGCCGCACTCAGGGGCCGCAATAGACGCTATGCAATAGCATAAAAATAACCAAAGATTGACTTTGGATAAAACTCAAGATTTAAATCACTTACTCAACGCAAAAATCAGCACTACATAGGTCAAGGTATTGGTTCTCGAAACTAGATTTCTCGTTGTTCGTATTTCAGTCACGCTTTGTTCGAACTCCAAAGTTTTTGATATCAATGCTGACCAATTCTTGGACAGACGCCACAGCAGCACCAACGTTGCGTAATTAGTAAAATAAAATAGGAAATTCGCTGAAAATACAAATATTGACGTGTTCAAAATGTATTTAGACACAAATTTTAATGTAAGCTAAAGAATAGTTGAGGTGAACACTTAACGGTGCATATATTTACAATTATATTATACATAATATGAAAATTTAAAAATTAAAAGGATGATAAATGGAAAATGGATTTACGACACAAAGGATGCAGAACAAATAAAAAGAAATTTAGGCTGAAATCAACAAACAAGATCAGAAAATAACAGAAGATTATACGTTAATTCAAAACTCAAAAGAATATTATGACGATAAAGCGCAAAATATTACAAAAGAATAAAAACTTAATTTTGGGAATCAGAGGCATCGACCAGACAATATACAGTCGGAACTACTTTTGACATAGTTTTTATTTGTATTCGAGAAGAAAATGTAGATTTCTTGTTTTTCCGTCCTCTTCTACATTCAATTTAAGAATATATTTCCATCCCAACCACATTCGCTATAGATAAGAATCCATTACTATTAAGTATATAACATATAAATAAACCGCATCAATGGTTACGAAACAAAGAAAAAGAAATACAGTTCATAGATAAGGAAATGGCACGTAATTGTTAATGCTTTTATATATATTCTAGATAATAGGTTGGGGAAAAAGTTTCTTCCCATTTTTAAGAAAAATCACAACATTTTTGAAGTTAAACTTCTTTAGGCGCGTTTTGAAAAATTGATGAGAGTGAAATTTTACGATGCTGGCGCACCGTGACACAAAATTAACAGAATGAAGTTGCCCACTAAATCGCCCATTACAATACGACCGACGTAACTTGGCGAGTCTGAATATAGCCGCAGGTGAACTTTCCGAACCGTGCCGAGAATTACCGAATCTATACGATGTCAAGAAAAGGGATGTCCAATATCCGTGTTTGAGGATGTTGTTTAATCGATTTTTTTTTCAAATTGATCAAAATTTAAATAAAAAAAAAAGAAATAAATTTAATAAAAATAAAGTATAACTTCTTACGCGCGTACATAAGTACACGCAGCCTTTTTTATTTACATTTACCTAAAGTATGTAGGTACAATTTTGTTTGAGAACTTTTTGCCATCTTGTAGGTAGGGACATGATCCCATTGCTATAGAAATTTTGGGATTTCTAATCAAACTACCGCGACAATTGGTTTTGGTAGTCCTATCGTGATGTTAACCTGACACTACCTAAAGAATTCTGAAGAGACCGAAACAGATGGAAATCTGAAGGTGAAAGGTCAGGACTATACGGCGGATGCATTAACACCTCTAGCGTTATCATAATGAAAAACCACACCCCTTCTGTTAATTAATTCCGGCCGCTTTCTCTCAACTTGTTGCTTTAATCTCATCAGCTGTTCGCAGTAGAGTTCAGAATCGATGGTCCTGCCGGTGGTAACAGCTCATAATGAATAATGCCCCCCTAATCCCACCACACACACAGCATCACCTTGTTAACCCGGGTTTTGCCACAGTTTGTGAAGCCTGACCGGCTTTTGATCACGATCTTTTTCGCACGTTCTAGTCGTACGTGATCCACTTTTCATCACCAGTTATCAGCTTCTTCAAAAATGGTTCGGTTTCACTACGTCGTATTTCATTAAGTCGTAATAAAGAATCACAAATGAGTACACGGTTCATTAGGTTTCTTTCAGTGAGCTCGTAGGGTACCCAAACATCGAGCTTTTTTGTGTACCCAGTTTTTTTTCAATTGCGCCAAAACTGTTTTGTGGTCGATTCCCAGCTCTTCAGCTACGTTGTAACTATTAATATGCCGATTTTGCTCTACTTTTCCAAAAATGGCATCCGTAATAAGACGACCAGAGCGACGTGCATCTTTGACATCAAAATTTCCGGATTGAAAACGCTTAAAGCAAATTTTTGCTACTCTCACAAACACTGCACTAGGTTCATAAACATTGCAAATTTTTTTCGCGGCTTGCGTTGCATTTTTACCTTTTTTAGGTATTAGGTTCACTCATCTTGACTGTACGAAAAATAACAAAAAATCACACATTTTCCTAATTTGAATTTGGAATTATCTTATTTAAAATTTAAACTTTTAATTATACCAAAACCAGCCAGGTACAAATAGTATAGCCAAAGAGATTTTATTACAAGTTCATACATATTATAATGCGAAAAGACTTTTTCCCCAACCTATTCCATAAAATTCATTAGAATCAATTAGGAAACAAAATTTGAACACAAAATAAAATCGAGGGTGTTTGAACGTATATCTCTGATGGGAAGGGAATTGTAAAATTAATTGGTACTACTCACAGACTACACTCAAGGACACGTTGCTATCCACAAACGAATAGAACGCCAGAAACGTCATCACCGTTTGTCCGATGACAGTTATTGCGTGGTATAAAGCGTACAGTGATCTGAACTCGAATCTTAAATCAAAGATACGTGTTTATTGATCACTTTGAAGCTTTTTTTTATGATTAAAGTATTACTGGTGGCCCGGTGGGCGAGCAAAAGTTCAGCCAGAAGGGGTGGGATTTGCTAACAGCCACCCGAGCGCCTCCGAAGGAGACCTAACAACTCAAGAGCAACTGCTTCGCGAATGAATCTTCTACCGGATCGGAATCGCGACCCGCTGAGAAGATCCGGCGAGAAACTCGGCGAGCTGATGCATAGGTTAGGTTGCACGTCGACCTCTTTGTCGAGTTCGACGATTACGGTTACCGGGGTTCCTAAGCCTGCCCCTAGTGTTAGAGCTGAAGGCGTCGGCGACTTGTAAGCTCCGTTCATTGGAATCGGAACAATAGGACACTTACATTTCATAATTTATTTACTTTTAGTAGTTAGGTTATAGCTACCGTAAGTCTTGAAAAAAGTAGGACTTGCATTAGCAAAACAGAAGAAACTTGTGAAAGTATTAAGTTCTACAGTAAGGCTGAGATACAAAAGGCTCTAAAATCTCTGTAGGAAAGCAATCACAGAAAATCGAGGATTGATGTTGTAACATATCAAATTGAAAATATATAGCCAACGACAATATAAATGTTCAAGTAACAAAACTAAGATGATTATAGTTCATATTTTTTTGTAGACTGAACTAGAGATGTCAGCTCATAAAAGAAATTCTAGTCGAAAAGGAAAGGACAAAAAAACTTTTCAAGGTAACTAACTGCCAATAACAGAGATCCTAAGAAATCACTTTTAATTGGACATTTTTTTTACTTTTGACGTCGATTTTTGTGCGTAAATATACAGCTGGGTTTTTTATTCATTGCTTAGAAGAGTGAACAAGCTCACGACCCATCTTGTGTTAAGTGTTTACCGAAGCCCATAGACGCCCTACGATGACATATTACTGATTGTGCTGATACGTACGTACGATGGATACGTACTTGACTGACTTCCGCGTTGAAGGAATAACATCATGTTATAAAAATCAAAACCCGCAAAAATATAATATACGTAATTACTGGTGGTAAGGTGTCTTAAGGCGAGTATGTACCACCACTCTACCTATTTCTCCCGTGAAGCAGTAATGCGTTTCGGTTTGAATGGTGGGACTGAGACTTAGAACTTATATCTCAAGGTGGGTGGCGGCATGTAAAAGTCGTAGCTCATAGGGGCTCTGGTGATCACTGAACGACAGACGGATCGTAATCTCGTCCACTCATCTCATCAATAAAAAATAATGAATAATGTAATTTTAAAGTAAATTACACTCGCAATTACAAAGCATCAATCATCGTTCACCTATTACAACCAAATGACATTTTATATCGTACATACATACCTGACGTCATCAGGATTGGCTTGCGATAAGCCTTGAACAGGAAAAAATCCCGCCCAGCGTGCCAACCGCATGAGATGCCTCAAGCCCGCGTGGAACTCACAGTAATTGGCTTTCGCTGTACAGTACTGTATTTGAGTATGCGCTTCCAAAACCATCTCGATTATTTGATTCTTGATAAGAAAGTCTTCGTATAATTCTGAAGGTATTATTTTGAATCCATAAAATTTCTGTTCGACAAAGCGTGAATTTAATATGAGATATTAGTGTGTAATGTGTTCTTGAATTTAGTGGTTTGTCTGTTTAGGTCGTAGAAGTGTCACAGTCTTTTTTTTTAATTTTTTAGATGGGCGGACGAACTCACAGCCCACCTGGTGCTAAGTGGTTACTGGAGCCCATAGACATCTACAACGTAAATACGCTACCCACCTTGAGATATAAGTTCTAAGGTCTCAAGTGGTCGACTATAGCCTCAAGTTTCGACTATGATCCCTTTTAGCGATTAAAGATCAAAGAAAAACTTTAGAAATATTACCTTTCCGTTGTTCTATTTTTTAGTATAGAGAGTCAATCGGTCCGTTGATTTAAAAAAACTAGGTACCTATCCTTATAGCTGTAGCTAAAACAAATCTCAATTGGCAATGGAGCAGCAGCCTTTCGATCTTTCTGATCGGAACCTTGTTTATGATCATGAATTAACGAAGGCTAAAACTTGATGCATATATGAAACCGTGCAACGTACGCAGTCCCACCATCATCCCCATCAATATAGGAATCAAAACTTTCTTTTTTACCTAATTTTCCTACCTTACGTTAGTTAGGAGTTAGTTAAGACAATATCCTAAGCATGCTAGATCTAATAACGAATGACAGAACTATAATGCGGACGTAAAGAAGTCGTCGAGGCCTAACGGATAAGACGTCCGGTGCATTCGTGTTGAGCGATGCACCGGTGTTCGAATTTCAGGCGGATACTAATTTTTCTAATGAAATACGTACTCAATAAATGTTCACGATTGATTTCCACGGTGAAGGAATAACATCGTGTAATAAAAATTAAACCCGCAAAATTATAATTTGCGTAATTACTGGTGGTTGGACCTCTTGTGAGTCCGCGCGGGTGGGTACCACCACCCTGCCTATTTCTGCCGTGAAGCAGTAATGCGTTTCGGTTTGAAGGGTGGGGCAGCCGTTGTAACTATACGTGAGACCTTCGAACTTATATCTCAAGGTGGGTGGCGCATTTACGTTGTGGATATCTATGGGCTCCAGTAACAACTTAACACCCAATGGGCTGTGAGCTCGTCCACCCATCTAAGCAATAAAATAAACCAATAAAAAATAAAAAAACTATAAGGTATTATGTGATATTTGTTGTGCCTTTTTATTAAGCTAAAACTAGCGGCCACTAGGGTTTTAAAAAGTTCAAAATCTATGGAAAACACGACACGAATTAAACTGCACATCTAAAAGAACCCAGAAACATTATTATTCCAGTGAAAATGAAATTACGTAAGTTTGAGATAATTGACAATTTTTTATAACGTTGAAAGAAATAACATTTCAAATGTATTTTTACACCTCGGTTTGTCCTATAAATGGTATGACTGCCGCTTTATAGGCTATTGCAAAATGAATCATTGATTTGGTTAACATCACCAACACACTCGCTAAATGATACTAGGTATATTTATTAAAGACTAGCGACCCACCCTCGCTTCGCTTCGGAAACTGTAATTTATTATTGATTTCTCCACTATTTAATGGATGTTAATATACATATAAAGCTTCCTCTTCAATCACTCTATCTGTTAAAAAAACCGCATCAAAATCCGTTGCGTAGTTTTAAAGATTTAAGCATATATAGAGACTGACAGATATAGGGACAGAGAAAGCGACTTTGTTTTATACTATGTAGTGATATTTTGGTGTTTCACCTTTAATTGTTTGTGTAATACCTGCGATGTAGTTTGATAAAAAATCAACTTAATGTTTTAGAACTGGATTTGTTGTTCTACGTCGCTCAAATACCGCAAATATTTGTGCCAAGTTCGCGAATTGCTCCAACGTTTCGACCAACATTCCACCTCTAAACTAGATACAGTGTACCTTAATTTAAACAAACTACATTAATTTACACGTAGACCCCGGTAACTACTCACCAAACGGCCCATCTAGAGCCTCGCCGTCTGAAACAACTGCGTATTATTAAAACAAGCTCGAAAATGTCAAGATAATCCAAACTATTCCAAACAAGTCTACATGTCCGATATTCGGGTAACAAATGAAAATATTTTTGACTTAATATTTCATGGGAACAATTCATTTGAAACGTCAACGGCTTAGACAGCATTGATTGATTGAGTGTTGGCATTTTCGTAAATGTTTGGATAGTTTATTTTGTACGTACACATTGGGGCTGGCTTGAAACAAACCGACGCGTTACCTACTCTTATTTCTTAGGACAGACTTATTTTTTGTTTCCTTTTGGTAACTTTTATATTAAACAATCTAAACTAAGTTTTTTTGCTGTATTTTTATATGTGTAAGTATTTATATGTATATTATTATGTACTCGAAAAATCATATGAGATATGAAGTTCCACCCTTAAGAAACTGCCAACTCAGACCTCCATGGTATTGTTAGAATTGTATGATTCCTAAACGCATCTTTATATCAATATCAACTGACAGCTGTCACTCGCCTAATATCTGTCAATGACAATTCTAGTGATCGTCCTTTTTTTCTCTTCTTGCGTAGTCAATGAGCCCTGATACAAATACGTGTATCGCCGTTTGAATAAAAACTATCCTTGCAAATCTTCGTCTTTTCACACGAAACGTCTGGGTATAACCTAGGATAACTAACTACGCTACTCCCTCATCAGCAACTGTGTGAAAACTTCTTTATTTTTGGTAGGTGTCTGAATAAACTCATCACGGCTCACTTTTTCCAAATTGTAATCGTGATCTCCAAAAATTTCGAGACTAACATTTTTCATGTTAAATTACCCTTTAAGTTAGTATTAAATATTTCTTTTTATTATTATTATAGTGATTGCCGAATCCCACAAGCATCACAACGTAAACGCTACCCTATTTGAGACAAAAAGTCATAGTCCCTATTGTATTATACCTATATAGCAGTTCTCTCATCCTACTCACCATCTCAGGCGGTACCAAGTCGTACGAGCTCACAATACTACCTACCAGTAACTATCATTTAGCAATCGCATTCACTGACTTGTATTGTTAAATAAGTGGAAGTTCTCACTTCTAGTTAAGTGCTTAATGGAGCTCATAGACATCAAGCACGTCAATGCCACCACTCACTTTGAGACATGAGTTCTAAGTCTCAATTTTTACAGTACAATGACTGCCCTATCCTTCACACCGAAACGCATTACTGCTTCGCGGCAGAAATAGGCACAGTAGTAGTACCTATCTGTATGAGCTCATAAATCACACTACCAGATATCCAGTAGACCAGTACTCTGAATCCTCACTCCTCGTCCACATCAAAGATTTCTAACAGTTATCTTCAAACACTGTACAAATGGCAGAGAAGCCTTAACCGAACCACTTAATATCGAGTTGAAGTTCGACAATGTTGTTAGTCGCAACCTTGGTGAGAGCCGGGCATGCCGCCAAAATCCGGATACAGCCCCGGATATTTATCACAGAGCTTCCTCATTTATTCTGAACGGAAACGTTTTCGGCAAATTATATCCGGAACTTTAAGTTTGTGGCTTCTCAAATCGATTTGGCTTCTTCGTAACTTCAGGTCTTTTTAGCTATGTGGTATTGGCCAATGATAGTATCATCCCATCGGTATTCGCAGTAGGATCGCCAATTGGTATTAACTGATAGTTTGATTATGTTGTAAGCCTATGTGTCAGATACCACCATCCTATCGCGGTATTTTGGGTTACTTTTTGAAGAATTTTGAGAGACTTCGATCTTATGTATCAATCTGGGTGGTTTGATCACAATAAGATCACACACACAGTGTAGTTTATGGATCAGAAAGTGACACAAGCCACTCCCTTTTTTCCCTAGAAAATGCAATATATTTCATTCTTACTGAATAACTTATGTAGAACGAAAGAAGCCGCAGGACACATCTAGTTTTTTTTTTTTTTTATTGCTTAGGTGGATGGACGAGCTCACAGCCCACCTGGTCTTAAGTGGTTACTGGAGCCCATAGACATCTAGAACGTAAATGCGCCACCCACCTCGAGATATAAGTTCTAAGGTATCTCAGTATAGTTACAACGGCTACCCCACCCTTCGAACCGAAACGCATTACTGCTTCACGGCGGAAATAGGCGGGGTGGTGGTACCTACCCGTGCGGACTCCCAAGAGGTCCTACCACCAGTGATTACGCAAATTATAATTTTTCGGGTTCGGTTTTTATTACACGATGTTATGCCTTCACTGTGGAAGTCAATCGTGAACATTTGTTGAGTACGTATTTCATTACAAAAATTGGTACCCGCCTGCGGGATTCGAACACCGGTGTATCGCTACATACGAATGCACCGGACGTCTTATCCTTTAGGCCACGACAACTTCAAATAAATATATCTCTAAAATCAATTATATAAAGAACCATGTGGACTCTAAGCTCAATTTTTAATATTAAGTATAAAAATAGAATCAAAGGAGACTTATGCCTGTAATATCAACAATTAATCAATTGTCTTTTGAATATTTTCATAAAGGTTTCTAAAGAACAAATATAGCACAGAAAAGACGATAATTTTAACAAAGTCTGCTGTTTAGTATTATTGTTTCGTTATCGCAAACTATCCACAGAGATCGTCTAAAGTTCAAGAGCGGTCTTCATTTCGCTTTTAATTAAAACTCTTTGTTTTAGTCTTCTTATTTTGGTGTTGGAACTTACGATTAATTCGAACGTCTAAAATTGGGTTAACTCGACAATCACCAGTCTGTCGAACAGAGATTTATTAGAGATAAAAACTTAAGAATTGTAAATTTATTGGTAAAATTTGGGTACGTTGTTCCTGCTGTGAAATTTCAAGGCTGAGATACCCGTTGTATTTACAAAGTAATTTTAAAGTTGATGGCGGCATTTGTGTGGGATCAGTAACTGCTTAATATGAAGTCGACAGCGAGCTAAAGCAAAATAAATAGTACCCTAAAATGATCATGTTAACCACAAGAAGTTCGGCTCGGCTGTGAAAGACTATCGTCAATCGTCGGATTTATTAACATGAACACATTTTAATTTAATAACTTCGAAAGCAATCTTTTGTTTTCTACGGCCAATATTTTTAACTTGATAATCATAATAATATTAGTTATAGTAACACACATCACTTGAGAGCAGGTTTTTCCGTGATGAAAAGTTTCCTTGAATATTAAATAGAACTTTATTTGGATATACATATTATTATGAACAGTCTCACGATCCGCTCGACGTTAAGTGTTTACCGGAGCTCATAAACATCTATGGCAAAACAAATATTTCGAGAAAGTTCCTTGCCTTAAATGGATTCGTTTAAAGAATATGAGGATTATACAATATTTTGATTACTAATATATTATATGAGCCAAATTTTTTACTGCTGGTAGAACTGATTATATAATATCATTGAGACTCAACCTCATGTCTCAAGGAACGTTAACATGTTTTTTGGCTCCTCATAACATCGTTAACACCTTTGGTATGAGCTACGAGAAAAGGTTTTTGAAGCTCGGTGCTAACATTTCAACTTCTGATATTAAAGTTTTACAGCATACTAATTCGCAGCAAACTGCTAATGAAATACCACAGTGCTCCTGAATTTTAAGACAGCGCGGTCGCGTATGACGAATTAAATAAACCACCGGCTTAGTTTTGAAAGTCGAATTTGGTTTGTTGAAATCAATGGATCTTTACTATTTCTTTGGTGCTAGCAATTTTAATTGGACAATATAATTCACATATTGTTTTACATAATAGGTATTTTAAGATGCCATATGTAGCAAACACCATCTTGGCCATTTCTGTCGCGAAACTGTAATGGGTTTCATTTTGAAGGGTGGGACAGTCACTCTACCTCTTCTTCTTCCTTCTTCCATCCTTCTCTATTCTTCTGATATTGGGGCAGCATGTCCTCGTGACAATTGGAACTGTCTTTGGTAACCACATTAAGACTACATTATCGTCTTTCGACTTCAATGCTTGAAAACTGAGCTATACTTCTAAAAAGCTTAAAAACTGAGCTATACTTTTAAAAATTACCATTCTTCACATAATCTTGTTTTACATTATTATTATGTAGTTATTATTTTATGTACGGCGTTGTATGTTTCGTCTATGTATACTGTATGTTTGTATATGAATATAATATTATTATTTTACTGGTTGTAGGACCTCTTGTGAGTCCGCGCGGGTAAGTACCACCGCCCTGCCTATTTCTGTCGTGAAGCAGTAATACGTTTCGGTTTGAAGGGTAGGGCAGCCGTTGTAACTGTACTGAGATCTTAGAACTTATATCTCGAGGTGGGTGGCGCATTTACTTTGTAAATGTCTATGGGCTCCAGTAACCACTTAACACCAGGTGGGCTGTGAGCTCGTCCACCCATCTGAGCAATAAATAAAAGCAATAAAAAAATAAATCTTATTTCTCCAAAATCAATGCTACTACCACAGGACTCCCTATACCATCTTAGTTGACTGGTAGAGAATGCCTTAAGAACCAATTCCGCCGTTGTACTTTTGGGCATAAAGTTGAATAAATAAATAATCTTTTCACTATTCGCGAGATCAAAACAATGTCGATTTAGAAGCGACACAATTAACACAGCCCTTCCTTTCGCCTCGAAAGGAATTTCATAACGGTGAACCGCTAACTGAGTTGTCTCTGCAACTCCACAATGGGTACGTTCGCAAACCGCCGTTTGTTATTTAATTACGGTTCGCGAGACACGGAACGCCTGTGTTTTATGATAAAATACTTTCCGAGGATCTCAATTTGATTCTTTGTATTGTGTCGATTAGAACTCACGTCGTAGCCCGCGACGTTTTTGGCGGCCAGCGTGGCAAAAACGTAACAAATAAGATTAATTTGGTGGACAAAATATTTTTCTATAATCATAGAAGTGGTTTACGAGTCCGTGTTAGAATTTAATAAGACAAATTGGTTGCAGAGGGGGAAGAGGTCGACCGAAGAAAACATGGATGGAGTGTGTGAATGACGATATGACAGAGAAGAGTGAGTCTTGATATGACGGCTGATAGAAGAGAATGGAAGAGAAAAATTAAGGGAGGGATAAGAATCCCACTGGGTAGGGTCGGCACAGCAAATTTGAAGAAAAAGAAAAATAAATTGGTTGTATTCTGCGCGAGAAATATACCGCACTTCTCAAGGTGGATGGCAGGATTCACTTGACGTTGTAATTATCTCCCACAGAGACGTTAAACCCATAGACTCCACTGAGTTATACCCATAGAATTCAATATGTATTTAATTGTAGTAAATAAAGAGTTGATACTTTTATTATTTTGCCAATAATCACTAAATTAAAATCATTTGACGGAACTTAAGCGGTCTCATGAAGCACTTTAAAGAAAAAATTGTAGGTTGATTCATAATGGTTCATTATCTAAGCGAGCCCGACTTCTGTACCTCAGGATGTGGGTACAATACCTAGCCGGAGTTAGTATATTTGTTAGAAATGCTTAGTTCGTGTTCTGAATGTTCTCTTCTCTCGTATATATTTCTGGCACTTGCGATAGAGAAGATTATTTGGGGTTCGCTAAAATTGGAACACAGCTCAAACTTAATTCAGCGATATACAAACGCGAAAGTCTCAAATTACAATTCGCGATTCATTCGTTTCGGATTCTTTATTAACAAACAAATCTATACATATAAATAAAATTAGAGTGTCTGTTTGTAGTATTCAAACAACCGCTTTTTACTACATGCATATGAATATATATACGGTACATACACCAAAATAACATTTTTTACAATTTTTGTCTGTCTGTCCGTATGGCTGTCTGTCTGTTTGTTCCGGCTAATCTCTGGAACGGCTGGACCGATTTTGATGAGACTTTCACTAATAGGTAGCTGATGATATAAGGAGTAACTTAGGCTACTTTTTTAAAATGGCGTCACCCGCGGTACGACAATTACCGCGGGTAGCATCGCGGGACTCGGCTATCAATAATAAATTACAGTTCCCTAAGCGAAGCGAGGGCGGGTCGCTAGTTATTAATAAACAGGTCGTTATGTTTTACGCCAATTTCCGTGTCTGGAATATCGAAATTAAATTTTTTTCATCGAATTTCCTTCCTCGAAGTTCATAGATTTTGTTTTTCAACAATCAAATCCTTATTTTCCAATGTTTTTCTCCTTAATTAATAATTTGACAGCGTAATTTCGATTAATTGGCACTGAAACAATTAAGAAACCTATAAAGATTAAAGGATACGTAACAATCGGCTGGAGAGTATTTTTTTCCTTTGACCTCATTTAGTAGAACGAAAATTACAGAAAAGATTTCTCACAGATCCCACAAGTCAATGCGGCTAGCAATTATCGTGAATAAGTATAGAATAGTCCTTTATAAGTGAAGCCGTCTTCATGATTTTTCCCGCAAAAACATTGAGATAGAACCAAACTCGATGAACAAAAAGTCGACAATTCAATGAGCATCTAATTCTATTATAGTTTCCCAAATAGAGAGAGAGCGAAAGAGAGAGAAAAAGAAAGAGAGAGAGAGAGAGATTATATACTTTATTATACTTACAATACAACACAATTACACATTGAAAAACTGTCGACAGGCAGCTATGATTGTACAATAGGATCTCTTCCAGACATCCGTTTTATTTCAAGAAATTCCGAAAAAGATACAGGTATATTGGCGGTGTACTATTATTAACAATATTTAAGAGCGCTCTATCAAAATGGGACAAAGCTTTAAGTAGATAAATAATGTTACTAGACATATTTTTTTTACTTTATTGCTAAGATTCACCCACCTTATGATATGAACTTATTCGAATTTACGATATATATGATTTTAAGGGATTACCGGAATCCGTAAGCATCATACAGTGCGAAATGGATAATGGTACCTATTTATCCGGGATTACTACCACGAGTTAATACCATAGGCACCAGATTTTTACTGGAAGCCATTTCAATTCTGAACCGACGCTACTTTAAGCTTGATCTCATAACCAATAAGCCACCTTGCATGACTTTTGTATCAATGTACTAAGATATAAAAGATATAGACCGACCAGATCAAGTCGGCAGTTGGCGGCTGTTTGCATGAGTGTACCAGGCTCACCACAAACCGCGAGGAGTGGTGATTGCTCGTGAGGCGCATAGCATCTGCCCACACCAATGATACTGGTTGACGACCACGACCGCTGTGACAAGAGTGATACGAACTACGAACTACGAATCAAATCAAATCAAATCAAATCAAATCAAAAAAATTTATTCATCATAAATGAGAGTACATACTTGTTGAAAGAACTACCGCCGTCGTCGTGGCCTAAAGGATAAGACGTCCGGTGCATTCGTATCTAACGATGCACCGGTGTTCGAAACCCGCAGGCGGGTACCAATTTTTCTAATGAAATACGTATTTAACAAAATGTTCACGATTGACTTCCACGGTGAAGGAATAACATCGTGTAATAAAAATCAAAACCCGCAAAATTATAATTTGCGTAATTACTGGTGATAGGACCTCTTGTGAGTCCGCACGGGTAGGTACCACCACCCCGCCTATTTATGCCGTGTAGCAGTAATGCGTTTCGGTTTGAAGGGTGGGGCAGCCGTTGTAACTATACTGAGATCTTAGAACTTATATCTCAAGGTGTGTGGCGCATTTACGCTGTAGATGTCTATGGGCTCCAGTATCCACTTAACACCAGGTGGGCTGTGAGCTCGTCCACACATCTAAGCAATAAAAAAAGAAAAAAAAACAATTCACAAGAACTAGCCTCCGTCCTGAGAAGAATTGGCAAGAAACTCAGCGGGCATGCCTTTTTTTTTAATATTAGATAAATAAATTTGTTTTATTAGATTTTTTTTAAATATTCATTTTTACAATGAGTACTATAACATAACTGTTAAGTATGTGTGCGTGTGCCTACGCATACGGGGTATTTCAACAAATATAGGACAGTGTGTTAACAGCAGGCAAGTGTTTCACTCGTGTATCCCTCGTATCTAACAGTGGCGACGAAATACGAACCTACCCCGTTTTGTACAAATTAACAAAAAATGTCCGGTGCAATGTTCGGATTATTATCCAGTTTTGACCACAATCNGTTTACCGGTCGAAGTACCTCTCATCACGTCACCGTCGCCGCAGCGGCAAGGTGTCGAGTTAGCAGAAGAGGAGGATGAATTTCTTGAGGCCCTACCAGACCCGTCTGTCGAAGAAGGCTCTGATGGCATACCCGCACGACAAAACGCCAGCAGACCTGAGTTTACATCACGGAATAAACGCAATCGGCCTAGGGTTAACTATAAGCAGTTTTTTTAGTATAAGTTTCTTTTTTAAGTTTAGTATAATCTTTTGTTTTGTTTAGAGTAGTTATGTACATATTATATCTAAGCTAAGGGGAGGAATGTTAAGTATGTGTGCGTGTGCCTACGCATACGGGGTATTTCAACAAATATAGGACAGTGTGTTAACAGCAGGCAAGTGTTTCACTCGTGTATCCCTCGTATCTAACAATAACAATTATTACAATATTAAAATGCCCGGAGCGAGCAACTCATTCTCACTTTGTGCAATCTTCTAGATAATCATTGACTTTATAGTAAGCTTTATTGCACAGATGTTCTTTAATAGTTTTCTTAAACCTATGTATATGTAGGTTCTGAACATCTTGTGGGATTTTGTTGTACAGGCGCACAGACAAACACCCGAATGAATTTCGTATCTTATGTAACCTACTCATCGGCACANCACTTTGTGCAATCTTCTAGATAATCATTGACTTTATAGTAAGCTTTATTGCACAGATGTTCTTTAATAGTTTTCTTAAACCTATGTATATGTAGGTTCTGAACATCTTGTGGGATTTTGTTGTACAGGCGCACAGACAAACACCCGAATGAATTTCGTATCTTATGTAACCTACTCATCGGCACAACAAGCTTGTGTTTGTTTGTGTTTGTTACGAAATACTTAGATATTAATTTGCTTTAATAATGTCTACTGGCGAATCGATTGGAGATTCGTCGTTTCAAAGATGTAACATTCACAAATTACTTTGTAAAATGACAAACTATTATATATCTTTTTTACTGCTTAGATGGGTGGACGAGCTCACAGTCCACCTGGTGTTAAGTGGTTACTGGAGCCCATAGACATCTACAACGTAAATGCGCCACCCACCTTGAGATATAAGTTCTAAGGGTCTCAGTATAGTTACAACGGCTGCCCCACCCTTCAAACGGAAACGCATTACTGCTTCACGGCAGAAATAGGCAGGGTGGTGGTACCTACCCGCGCGGACTCACAAGAGATCCTACCACCAGTAACAAAATTATATAACAATTATATGTTATTATATAACAAATCGCTCAAACACTGGGAAGGCACATGTAAAAGCTTCGTATCGCTACTAATCTTATCTGCCTATACTATGTATATTCCCCTTTTGTTACAAGCATCAATAAATGATAAGCCATTAAACTCGTGTACTGTATTTATTTAATACATTCATTTATCGTATTGCACTAAAACCAGTTCATATTTCAAAACGGCTGCGGCTACCTGCAAAAAAAATTTGTTTTATAGTGTATTAGCGACCCGCCCTCGCTTCGCTTCGGAAACATTATATTTTATTATTGATAGCTGAGTCCCGCGATGTAACCCACGGTTATTGTCGTACCGCGGGTGACGCCCCGAGGCGAAGCTAGTCTATAAAAAGTAGCCTAAGTTACTCCTTATATCATCAGCTACCTATCAGTGAAAGTCCTGTAAAAAACCGGTCCAGCCGTTCCAGAGATTAGCCGGAACTAACAGACAGACAGACAGACAAAAATTGTAAAAAATGTTATTTTGATGTAGGTATGTACCGTATATTCATATGCATGTAGTAAAAAGCGGTTATTTCAATATTACAAACAGCCACACCAATTTTATTTATATGCAGAGATGTATAGATTTATGGGGACAAGTTCATCTCATCTCTTGTATAACTGGTTACTCCAATTCCCAAAAAGAAAAAGTAAAAAAGGAAAACTAATATGAAAATAAATTTTAGGTTTAGTTTAGGTACCTCTAACAACAATTCGCGATTCAACGAAAATAAACCCATTCCAGTTAGAGCAACTTCATCATTCTTCAACTGATACTTTAATCTCTTAATCTGGAAACAAGTAAGTCGTATTTCATCTCGTAGCTTGATTGAAATTGAAAATTTAACATTATATATTTTCATGTGTAGACTATATTATATATTATGTTATTACATAGCAGATGTAGCTTTTAGTTATATGTATGTATATGTCGCATCCAAACACGACAAACGAAGCAAAAGCGTGCCACCTAGTGGATGCGAGCCGCAACTATTCGTCAAACATCGGCTTACTTCGGCTGGTGTGCTTCGGCAGAGTCAAGGTGTCATCGCTAGAGTTTTTTTTATTGCTTAGGTGGGTAAACGAGCTCACAGCCCACCTGGTGTTAAGTGGTTACTGGAGCCTATAGTCATTTACAACGTAAATGCGCCACCCACCTTGAGATATAAGTTCTAAGGTCTCAGTATAGTTACAACGGTTGCCCCACCCTTCAAACCGAAACGCATTACTGTTTCACGGAAGAAATAGGCAGGCCGGTGGTACCTACCTACCCATGCAAACTCACAAGAGGTTTTATCACCAGTAAAAATCGAATCGAAGTGGAATCGAACCACATTCGTTGCCTAACTTAAGAAGAGTGAACACGTCTTGAAACTGTCATCGTTACGTGCTGCTCAATCTCTTTGCACAATTGCCCACCATACGCCCACTATTTCAAGAAATAATGAAGATATTGACCCACTCTGCGACATATAGATATTTCAATAACTGCAGCATGAAAGTAGTCTGTGGGGCAATGCAATAAAAGCTTAGGTCATTAAATATATGATGATCTAGAAAGGAAGCTTAAATAATAAATATGAAGCAGATGCAAATCCCAATAATCTTACCTCCAGATTGTAAGCTAATTCGGGACACAAGTACAAGGAGATTAAGGCCTTTTTCGAATGAATGTATACGTCTGCAGCCGCCAACACTACGCCACAAGCTCTGAACATCAACCAACCGAGAGAAATGAAATAATATAACCTGTTGATGAAACTTCCTCTGTCTTTTGAACTGGAAAACAAACATTCACTTATTAAAACCTGTGATTCGCTTGAAAATACCTAATAAATTTATACAGCAGTTCTACTCATATAACGTTATTTCAATGCGGTGTGATGGAGAAAATGTTGCTCCTCAGTTCGTATATAAAACAGTCTGAATAAATTATATTCTAATACTATTGAAATTTATTTAGTAAGCAAACTCATGAACCTCAACCCAAGAGATTTTTCTAACAATATCCCAAACAAGAACGGGGCTTCATTGAATCTACCACTTTATCGAAATCGCGACCTACTGAGAAAATCCGGTGAGGAACTCAGTAGGTTTTGTGTATGGGCTAGGATGTACGTTGAACTCTTCGAACGAAAGGATCCTGTTTTTCGCCTTATTCTCAAGATAGAGTATATAATTAGAGACGGCCACAATAAGGGGGTTATGGTGTCGCGTTGCTTAGTAATTTAATCCACAGACACAGCTCACTGAGATTCAGACAGAATCTTCTCAGTGGGTTGCGTTTCCAATCCAGTGGTAGATTCTGCGAAGCTTTGCTTTTGCTAGGACCAGTGTTAGCAACGCTCCCGGTTTGAGCTCATCTCCCGTGTCCTCATCTACACGTTAAGGAGAAGCTGAAATAGCCTCACAAGGCTATCAGCATAGGCATGGGAAAAAAACACCGCTTATTCGAAGAAGTGGTTTAAAACCACAAACCGCCTTCACCATGGAAGATGAAATAAAAATGAATGAGGAAAAAGAAGCTCTTACTTGATCCCAAGAAATAATTGAAGACAGATGAAGTATAAATTGTTGACGTTTGACAATAAAACCAAAGCTCCGAGCTGATCGTCAACTAACCGCACGAGGGCTGCCTGTCTAACATACGCTTGTCTAATTCGACGCCATATTTGGAATCTCATGTGATTTTCAGACGAAACCTGTAACGAGCTTATTAACTGTCGCATTGTATGGATCAGACTTTTGGGCTTACGAAAACGATAGATGAAACAATAATATGTGCTTAAATGAGAGTGTTGAGATGGATGTGTGAAGTAAACATAAATAAAATGAGAAATAAGTATATATTTAAGAGAAAATCTGAAAGTATTGCGCCAGTGACTTAGAAAATAAAGAATAAATAGTTTTCGTGATTGTGTACGCAAAGAAGATGATCATGTGGTAAAAAATACCTTGGGTATGAAAGTAGTTGGAAATGTGGGGAGGCGAGGTGGTGGTACCTACCCGTGCGGACTCACAAGAGTTCCTAAGACCAGTAATTACGCAAATTATAATTTAGCGGGCTTATTTTTTTATTATACAGTGTTATTCCTTTACCGTGGAAGTCAATCGTGAACATTTGTTAGGTATGTATTTCATTAGAAAAATTGGTGCCCTCCTGAGGGATTTGAACACCGTTACATCGCTCGACGCAAGCAAACGCACCAGACGTCTTATCCTTTAGGCCACGACGACTTATGCAAACATGAATTAAATCTAAGAACCAAACTAACCAAATCTGACATTCTCTTCACACTGCCAGACATTGTAGGCCCGTAAACAAAAGTACAGAAGCAGCAAGTTTAAAGATATATGCACCTTAATAGGACTATGGAACGAAAAACCATCTTACCTGAGTACCTTCCTTTAGATTCCTCTCAAGCATCACAACTCGATGTACGTACGTATTAAGTCTATTATATCGCGACGTGAATCCCATACTAATCAAAATAATGATCAAATCTTGGAAATTCCACAAAGCCGTTGCAAGTTTACTCATTATGAAAATCGGTATTGCCAACCAGAGGTTGTATTCATCTGAAAGTTTATGTCACCATTAAAAAACTAACAGGAATAATAATTGCAACAAGTTAGATAATGAAAAAATAATGTTACACGTGATGTTTAATATAAAGAATGCAATATAAAGATCTGCTTAGTGTGAAGCCTCAAATATTTTATCCAGTCTCCCATATTCCGCGAAATAATAATGAGTTCCGATCACAGCTTCCCCTGTTTTATAACCACCATTGCTTCTGTCACTAAGCAGTAGTACGTGGTAAAATTTCCAAGTGTCAAGGAATTCCCTCCCCATTCCCATAAATCGTAATAAATGGCAACACAGCTATCCTCAGAAAACAAGCAGGATAGTGGTAACAGTAACATATCATGGGGATAAAAAAAAGCGCCTACAATTGAATATAATACCAAAAGACATTCACACTTCAATGAAATATAATTTAACTACAACCAACCGTTTTGAACGAGGAATCCATGCGAGCTTAGAATGTATCTCTCCATATATTCTTCAGGGGGACAATCGAAGCCTGTGGCCGACATCATGCTTAACATGTGCTCCACTGAAGTAAAGGGAAATTTAATAGTAATTTCTCAAAAGCACGCTCTGTTAATCTCAAGGAGTTTGTAGTTTCTTCCTCTAAGCCTTACTAGCTTGAAAGAAATGATAGAAAATGGTCTATAAAACTAATATATTCGTTGTAATACTTAAAATCTTAGATAGCCTTCACTAAATTATTACGTCAACAAAAGAAGAAATAATTTGAAGGACAACATAAAACGCGATGTTATTTAAAATAAGATGTATTTAGTGGAAGCAAATTGTGTTGGTTAAATGTCTTTTTTGCGTTGGATTTGGTGACTTTAGGCACTTTGTGCATCTCGAGGTGAGATTTTCTAAAAGCTATCCGAGCGCCTCCCAAAAAGACCTAGCTCATACAAATGCATGTACAATCGGATCGAAATCGCGATCTGCTAAAAAGATCCGAGAACCTCAGCGAGCTGGCTTAGTCGGCTATGACCTGTGTTTCACCGAAAGCTCTTCGAAGAGCTCGACCATTACGATAATCTGTGTTAGGGCTGTCAGTAATGTTAGAACTAGAAGCGTATAATAACGTTGAAAGTGGATCGGGTACATTTTAAATGTGATGTGTGCATTGTTATTGTTACGCCGGTAAGAGTAGCGCTGAATAGTCCAACGAATATCGAAGGATCTAGTAGCATCTAGAACGCTCGAGAAGTACAACGCCATCTATTGTCAGATAGCGAAAACACAATACTCGACTTGTGTGGAATATTCTCGTTAATTCTAGAGATGTAGTATCGGCTATAAAAGCGTTACAGAGATGTCATGCAGTCAGTTAGTAATTGGAACTACTCGAAGCGAAACAGCGAACGGATCACCTGAAGCGAAGCGGAAGAAGTGAATTGAAAATTTTAAGGTTTATGTTGAGTGTTTCAAGTGTTCTAAGTATTGAATACAGTTTTGATTTGTACTTCGGTATATTTTTTTTATTTATCCCTAACCCCAGCGCGTGACATTATTTTATAATTTTTAGCAAGACGCAGTGGATGTTGGGACTATAAGAACACCAGTCGTCGTGACCACATTATTCCTGTCAGAAAGTATTAAAATTCTTCCTACTACTTTTACTACTACTACCTTTCCCCCTGACTCAGTTTCCTAATAAAATATGCGGAATGTGACCGGAGCTTGATATTTAAAATTAGTTTCTTTTCCAACAACACTCATTTACATACATATTTGTAAATGCAGACAGACATTCTTACTATGTATGTACTCAAAGCCTTTTTACTGTGTATAGTTTATCCTACTTAAGTAATTAGAGTTAACCAAAATTAAATTTACATTCACCTTAGTGGATAAGCGAATCAATCTTAATTCTAAGTTTATTTACGGAAGGTCAAAATCGGAAGAGCCCTATTTTCATTTTTAATGATATCAGATTAAGCCATATTACCATAAAAATAACAAGGCACTTTAATCATATTTGTAGTCCAAAGGTAAATTATGATAAATTATGACCCAAATGTACTTAGGCTTTGAGAAATAAACGAATCATATCCTCCAACCAAATAATTAGATTTTTATCGGAGAAGTTTCAACATCGTATTAGATCTATTTTTATAGTAAACTATTTGAAATACGACTTCTTTTGTGAGTAGTCAAAGTTAAGGTAGCTCAACCAGATTTTTAAAAATCAGTAATTAATCGCACCCTCCTATTTTTTTTTGGTGGTTGGGTAGTAGATCCTCTTGGCGTTATGTTTTTTTACTGCTTTAAGCTCAAAAATATCAACGACGTTAATTCCGCCTCCCATCTTATGACATTTTAAGTCTCATACTATTGTACCGTACCGTACGTTGAACCGTTGCCCCACTCTTCAAACCAAAATGTACCACCCCTTCACGACAGGACCAGGCGTGGTGGTGGTACCTACCCTTGCCAGCTCACAACCCACCACCGTTAAGTAACCATTGTGACTATCATCTTATCAAAAACATCCTTTAATAGCCATACTATGTCATAAACCCGCAAACGGTTATAAAACCCCGTACTGACGTTTATACGTCGTGTTAAGAGCACCTGCCAGTTAAAACTTCCGCAGAGACCGGCGGCGAGCCGAGGATTTCCGGGGCTTCGGCATACGTGCTCGGATTGGCAAAACTTGTTTACAATTTATCAAGTACTAGCGACCCGCCCTCGCTCTGCTTCGGAAGCTGTAATTTATTATTGATTTCTTCACTATTTAATAATTTATACTTCTATAATAAAAAATTTCGCCAAGACTAAAAACATTAACAAAGACAAACAATATTTAATCTCAATTGGACAACAGACGTCAAGAACAAAAATTTGACAATAAATAGTATGCATGCGTGTGTGAGTCAAATACATGGTATGTAGTGTGTGTAATGTTTTCTTTATTGATTTAATGTATCTTTTATGCATTATTTAAAAAAAAATTAACATTGTGCATTTCTTCTCTATATTCTCTATAAGTGTGGAAAATTTCATACTCCTCCGTCCACGCAATTTTCGTAAAAAGGGATACAAAGTTTTTGCTTCACGTATTAATAAATAGATAAACCTTCCTCTTCAATAACTCTATCTATTAAAAAAACCGCATCAAAATCCGTTGCGTAGTTTTAAAGATTTAAGCATACATAGGGATATAGGGACAGAGAAAGCGACTTTGTTTTAAACTATGTAGTGATTACACCACATGCGGAACCCTCTTGGTGCTTCCACACAATGTATTTCTGCGGGATCCAATTTGAATGTAAATTTATCAAGTTTTTTTGATTGTTTTTCGAAAACCACATTCGTATTAGGAATAATGAATACGGATATCACGAATGATGATGTCGTGATGCAGCGAAACATAATGGTGTTGGCTGTTTTAGAAGAAAAGAAACCAGTATATTTTTAAATTGACTCAACTGAAAGTGAATTTTGAGTTGGTTCTCTAGTTTTCCAAGAAAAGGTACACCGGAAGCTACTAATTGAGTTCTAACAATGTTTTTTTTGTAAAAATAGCTTTTTAGGGAAAATTTAATGAATCTGATTATGTAGAAGTCGGTTTTTAGAGTGGTCTTAGATCTTAGAACGTTAGAGAAAAGTAAAATCATAATTAAATATAAACTCTTTTGTTTGTGGTGAGTGCTTAGAATAGCACCGGCTGAAAGTGCTTTAAAACCATTCGGAGAATGGTGGGTATACCTTAATTGCCAACTGCTGGAAGCGCGTATTAAAGTCTGGACCCATGGTACTTACTACCACCACCGTGCCTGTTACTGCCGCAACTAAGTCATGTAGTCTCTTCTAAAGTCTGACCAAGCCAAATCAAGGCGCCTCAAGTCACGAGGTGAATAGCGGATTCAGATTGTGATATCCATAGACTACGGTAACCATTTATCAACAACACTTTGGGATCTTGCGGGTTCACAACACGGTAATAACACCAGTACAAATATCACATCGTAAAAACTTCCATATACATAGGGTTCTTTTATTTTTTTTAGGATTAAAACAAACAAACAAAACACCTGCTTGACTATATAAATAATCGAAAGTAGTGTCACTCGTAATTGTGTAGAGTACAGTCCTTTTATGGCAACATCTACTGTTTCGATTGTAGAACATGAGAAAGGAATTGAATTTTTTACTGCTTCGATGGGTAAAAGAGATCACAGCCCACCTGTATCTCATGTATATAGTACAAGGCAGAAATAGGCAGGGTAGTAGTATCTACTCGGGCAGGCTCACAAGTCGCCCACCATAAAGACGCACGTGAAAAAATTGGCGTTATATCCGGAGCAAGAAGTAATCCTAAAACTACTTTATAGTAAACCCATTACTCACCACAAGCGCATGTCATGACGAAGGCACTTACTAGGACAGTTCGTCTTTTAATTCTACTATCAGATGGGAGCCGCAGTCCTGGATCCGTTTCTGTTCTCGACCAGCGTTCAGATAACTGTTCCCATGAGGACACGAATTTGATTGACAAGATCAGTGATAGAAGAGCGTTCCCATAGAATATACAACCTGACAGTCTCGCTGTGAAGCCCCCTGGAAAATAATAATTTCCCTGTTTTCATAGCTTAGACTTATTCATTTGAAATATGGGCTAAAATTTAGGGTCACAAATATTTACTTTAGTAATTTTAGGTAATAATGAGAACCCTTGCTAGTGTATCATCGTCGAATTGGGAATATTCGCACGGATTGTTATTTCTATCGTGTTATAAAATATTGTTTGACCTCATTTTGTGCTTGACCCAAGGACTTTAATATTACACTTTAATATTTTATTATAGACTCCTTTCATTCACAGTCACCAATATAATACATCGAAACTTCAAAATCTAAATATCATTATTAAACTATCAAGAACAGATGCACACCGAAAACACCAAACTACTTACTTTACTGGTGGTAGGACCTCTTGTGAGTCCGCGCGGGTAGGTACCACCACCCCGCCTATTTCTGCCGCGAAGCAGTAATGCATTTCGGTTTGAAGGGTGGGGTAGCCGTTGTAACTATACTGAGACCTTAGAACTTATCTCAAGGTGGATCGCGCATTTACGTTGTAGATATCTATGGACTCCAGTTACCACTTAACACCAGATGGACTGTGAGCTCGTCCACCCATCTAAGCAATAAAAAAATCGGTTGTCTGTAAAGTCAGTTTACTAACGATAGTTGAACGTGACAACGTCATAAGAAAATACGCCTCAGAGCGAGGTAACGCCGCATGAGTCATGTTTTTTCGTGCGTGCAGCCGGCTTCCTCGAATTATAAGACGTTTTCACGTCAAAAAAGAACTTGGTTTACCTCCCTAGTTTGAGGAATAGAAACTCAAATTACTGAAAACACACTGTCGATGAGTCAATGACGTATTTTCAATATTTGCATCCTTCTCCAACAAATCCAGTTTATTTAAATAATAAAAAGACGTACGACTATCAGTACTATGAACCGCCCATCCTCCGAGAAGCCTCACGATCTTCCATATAGCTCCCACTTCAATAGCCAGTAGCATTAAAAATAATATAACTGTCCAGCCGAATGCGATACTGGGCTTACATGTAGAAACGCCAAAGTATCGCGTCATCGAGAAGATACGTGTCATTGTCGGAAGAAACTCCTGAAATTTATCCTTATCCATATATATAAAAATGAATTGCTGTTCGTTAGCCTCGCTAAAACTCGAGAACGGCTGGACCGATTTGGCTAATTTTGGTCTTGAATCATTTGTGGAAGCCCAGACAAGGTTTAAAAGGTAGATAAATATGAAAATACTCTGAATTAAATAAAAATAGCAATATTGTTTTTCCTTTGATGTGTCCCCCGTCGGACGGATTCCTTTTGTTTGTTTTAAGTTTATTTTATACAAAAGTCTAAGTCTTTTTTTTATCGATTGAGGCACTTCGAAGTCTACCGAGTCAGCTAGTATTCTATAATTATTATTTTTATTGCTTAGTTGGGTGGACGAGCTCACAGCCCACCTGGTGTTAAGTGGTTACTGGAGCCCATAGACATCCACAACGTAAATGCGCCACCCACCTTGAGATATAAGTTCTAAGGTCTCAAGTATAGTTACAACGGCTGCGCCACCCTTTAAACCGAAACGCATTACAGCTTCACGGCAGAAATAGGCAGAAATATCCTAATACTCCGTTTTTTATCACACGACAATGAGCATTCTAATTTCTCGAGCCCCACTTGTAATATGTTCATGGAATATTCCATTCGAATGTCTAATTACTAATTGAAAATCCAAGAAGTTATTTTTTTTCTGTGACGGAACAATCTGTGCAATATTCCAATGTAAGCTTTGAAGTTACGTAATCGTGTCAGTATTATTTCGTGAAAGAAGCAATCGAAAGCAAGCCCGTGTGTTTCAATAGCGTTGACCCGCGCATTTGTTCTTCAGTACACACAAATATTTATAATACTTTCAATGACGAATATATTGTTAAGGAACAAAGCAATTGTATGTTGCAATTATGTCAAATGAAATTCAGAAGCCGTCAGCATCGCATGTCTTCATTATAGAAAAACGTTCTGTGTTAATTAAAAAAAGAACCAATCCATATTATAATTTAAGAAACTTGTTTATCTATCTTTTATCTTCAATATAAGTATAATATATAAAAATGAATTGATGTTCGTTAGTCTCGCTAATACTCTAGAACGGCTGGACGGATTTGGCTAATTTTGGTCTTGAATTATTTGTGGAAGTCCAGAGAAGGTTTAAAAGGTTGATAAATATGAAAATGTTCGGAATTAAATAAAAATAACAATTTTGTTTTCCCTTTAATGTGTCCCCCGTCGGACGGATTCCTTTTGTATGTTTTAAGTTTATTTTATACAAAAGTTTAGGTCTTTTATTTATCGATTGAGGCACTACGAAGTCTGCCGAGTCAGCTTAGTATTCTATAAAAGAAAAGAAGAATCTTTAGAATCATTACTTCACTTTTGATACCAGACTCATCTGTCCTTGTAGGAGAAATAAGAAAAATTGCTCTAAGAAATTGAGGTCATAGATATATAAGTTCGCCTCTATATTATTTTCAATTTGATTTCATTACAATCGAAATATACTAACATCACTTTTAAAATTTTTGTTTTTACGTTGAAAATTATTCATTGTCTCCGCGATGGATACTGCTAAATTTTAAATGATGTATAGCATCACGTTTGAAGAAACAGCATCAACTCTTACGAACTCTTACTCAATGAAGGTATCGTTTGGTTGACAGTTATCCGCCCAAACCACTAACTACCGTTAAAGGAATGCAACTAATAAATCTCACTTATACACAAAGCCCCATAAAACAATATTCGAACACACGTCACTGTGGAACTGACCGATAAACCAATGAAGTGAAACCTGTTTATTAAAATCACTAGCTATATAAAAACTTTTACATATTCTTCAATAAAACTCTACAAACTACTATTTGAAAATCACAAACGCCTCCTAATCCCTGACATTTCATTTTCAAATAATTCCTGATCATTATTCAGTTCCCGTAATCACAGCCTATATTGAAACCTTTTATTTCATTTCGATAAATTATCTACACGTGTATTAAGCGTTGTGCTTAGATGTGCATTGACGTAATATAAGAATTAACTAAATGAAATATACTTAAAAAATGACATTTTTTACACCCCTGTAACGATGAATTGAAGAAGTAATTGGATTCCCATTCTTAGTAGTAGACCTATTTTAGAAGCGCTTATAGCTACAAGCCTCTCCAATAGCAGTGTATTATTGTGGGCTGAACTTCCTAGCGGAGCCCGCGCTGGCCCACCTATCCTAGTGGAAAGACCAACAGGAGTGGGCTTTCAAAAAGCTATACTTCCTTCTTTTCCTTACTTTTTTCGGTGTGTCCAGGCTTCCTTTTGTTGTGATAATAACCACAGCTTTGATGATTTGAGAGATTATTCATTGATAAGCTTAAATTAACTAATAGATGCTACCGTAGAAATATATTTTTTCTCCTACCTACGCCGAAAGTTCGGTTTCCGTCCCGCTGTACAGGGAAGAAAGTCTAACTTTTTCTCCCTGGGTACTGAACAGTGCGCATGCGCGTTAGTGTCTACGTCTGCTCTCATGCACCTAAAATTCTCCGCCATGGTTTTGCTTGGGTAATTTGCAATATTGTGTTTAGTGTAAAAGTGAAATAAACAAAAGGCAATAAAATTTAATAGTGAAGTATTAAACAAAGATGAGTTCAGAGATCAGACAGTTCTAATTCAATTAGTAGTAGTAGTTAATTAAAAAACAGTTGAATTGGTTTTTTTATGGGAGTGGCATTCCTATGCTATACGATGCGCATACATGCAAGGACATGTCAATCATAGTCATATTAACACCAATTAGGGCAGGGTAACACCAAGTCGCTGCACCTACTACTAAGGATCTCGTTTACAGATGAACACCTAAAAGTGTCTCAAAAATCCCTGTAGATGTGACTGAAATCCCAAATCAAACAGAACTGGATGAACTCTGACTTGGGAGCAGGTGATGTAATCAAAAAAAAGTTGACAGATTTACCTAAAACAATTCTTCGTAGTGCTCTCTTCATGGACAAGACACATAGCACACCAAGATCTCTCCGTAGACTCAAAAGTTAGGATACATCTATGAAGTTCCTATTTCGACTATCACACTTCCGACCTTACGGCCATATTTAAAAGTCTAGTAAGCATTATCTTCTAACTTAGAATATTATAAATGGAATCTTCTGATATATCTTAATAATAAATTACTTTGAACACATTAAATGACAACATAAAGTGGAGATATTATTATTCCTCTCATAATAATATACTGCTATCATCTTGCTCTATTCCCTCATAGCATACCCTAAATACAATGTTAGCTCCATGAAAATTTACAACAATCATACATTCACGTTGCTTTCATGAAATAATTGTAGCATTTACAAATGCTGTCTTCAAAACACAACATTAAGCGAACAAAGATAAGGATCATTTTACGTTACTTTCATAAAACATGAATAATAAACAGTTTTCCACGTTTTTGTGGCTGTTGATACTGTCTCGTCCGCCCATAATTTTAACGAACGTGATTCCACTGCGACTAGAGTGCACTTAGATGGTAAACTGTGAATTAAGTGTTATTAACTGCGCGTGTTTGATACCATCGAAAGAGGGACAAACAAACTACTTTTACATATTCCTGCATTGATAATACCGAAATGTCTTCGCGGTAGGGATTTGGGAAATGAGCTACCACCGCCATTGAAAGTGAAGGTAGAGAAGTGTTTGTTAAGCTCACTTTAGTGGTTTACTAATTAGTAGGGGTAGGACCTCGCGTGAGTCACGAAACATATTACTGCTTCACAGCAGAAATAGGCACGGTGGTGGTACCTACCAGTGCGGACTCACAAGTCGTCCTACCACCTGTAAATATACCTAATGTGTTCTTATTTCAAAGAACAGAACATAGATTTCGGACTATAGGAAAACGTACTGATGGAATATACTTAATATTATAATAATAATAATAATAAACATATATTAAAACATCTCGAGAGGCTTGGTCTCAACAAAAAGTCGGTGGTGGCCCAAATGCAAAAAGCAGTCTTGCTCGACAATGCCCGTATAGTTCGCCGGTTTTTCTCCCAATAGTCCCTAACGCTCCGGCCGATTGTTGCCCACCTCGCCGAAGTGTGTCCTGCCGTCTTCCCGGGCGTGGCAGTGCTTAATACACATAATAATAACACTTTATTTAACACCATATGTACAGAGTGAGCAAATAAAACAAATAATAGTCGGTGACATAAATTGGCGGCCTTATCGCTGAAAGCGATCTCTTCCAGGCAACCTTGCAGGGAGAGGAATAAGTGAACTGTACGGTGCTATATCATAATAAACTTACATAAAAATATATACACAAATACACATGTGAAAAATAAATACAATATAAGATAGACTTATATACGATTAAATACAAATAAATACTAAAAATATGCAATTAAATACAAAATAAGTAGCAACTTAATATATTATGTTCTGTAGATGTTTCCCAATTTTTTATTTATTTATTAATACGCTAACTAGCATATTTACGGTTCTTTGTGCACGAAAATAAACCACATTATCTTTAAATCTCATAGTATGTTCAAGCACTGTTCTAAGTCTTCGTTTTGGTAACTTTATTTTGGTTTAACCTTTAGGAACACCATGTATATATTCGTTCCGGCGCTATGAAATGGATAAAATAATTTTCTGCAACAATAAACGTGAGAGAAACATTTGAGGATCGTTGTTTTAATAGTGTACGTGAGGGAATGAGTGCGTCCATTTATTTGAAGCCCAACCGAAATAAATAGGTGCTTTGCTTTCGTTCTGTGAAAAATACGTTACGGACGCGGACCCTACGGAACCCAATCGGCTTTTCGTTTTGCGAACTTGGAGCTGAAAATGTTTTACTGTAATATTTCGACGGAACCTAAATAGATAAGACATACGATCAAAAAAATCTCATGACAAGTATAATATAAATTTGATTTTTTTTTTTGTTAAGTCGCATCCGTGTATGCCGTCCGGCTGTTGCTATCTAATTGATTTCAAATCAATCTTGATGCATTTTCATATCCTAGTTTCACATCTCTATAGTTTTATGCTTAAGAACGTTAAAATATTACGAAAAAAATGGCGACATCATAGCATAAATAGGCTCTAGACTTAGTACTTACGATTATTGGTGCCGCTTTAGATTAGATGCCGCTTGAAGTCTACAGAAGACTAGTAAAATGCCTTAAAACGCTATTGCTGATACCTACCTGATAGCCAAAATTTAGCAATTAGATTCTATCTCTCTCTCTCCTTCTCTCTCTCTCTCTCCTTCTCTCTCCCTCTCCCTCTCTCTCTCTAATTCGCACCACAAACTGACGATAGGTCAATAGCCTATATAAGCTTTGCTAACACTTTATCCGTACAGGATTACGTTTGGACTATTTCGTTAAGTTTCCCGCGGCCCGTTTACAACTTCATAATAACCGTGATAAAACTTTATTGGGCGTTTACGAAGAGCGATCTTGCGGTGTAAACGGTCCTAATATATTTAAATTAATGGTAGGCATTATTAATGACAACGTCTTTAATTTTTAATGAAACTCATTTCTTTCATTCATCGTAATAGCCGTTTCCAGTAATAGGAAAAAACTAAGAACAAATTCCACAATTATAAATAAATGTTTTCACTCCACACATACGATCTCTTAAATAACATTTGGGTCAACTTCGCTGAGTCCTTAATAATAAAAAAATAATAAAAAACTTTCATACCGAAACCAATATAATCTTTAAGGGTATTTTGAAAATGGTATTTATTTTTCCCTACAAACAATTGTTCAAACTTTGGAAAAGTAGAGGTCTGTCGGCGCAAGGTCTGATGAGTACGGTGGATGACGCAAAACTTCCAACCCTAGAATTTAACCCTAACATTATATGGATAGTGAAGCAATGTATTTTCTAAGCCGCACCGTATTTTCCGTGGGGAGTGCTCTGAGGAATTGTTTGAGATATCATCATCACAGTATGTTTCCAGAGATCTTTTTCGCCACGTACCATCCGGCTTTGGAATGAGGACCCCTCCACGGTGTTTCCCGAGCGCTATGACATGTTCTTCTTCAAACGAAGCTTGTGGAGAGTATTAAACGGTAGGCAGCGGCTTGGCGCCCCTTTCATTGCTGACGTCCATGTGCGATGGTAACCACTCACCATCAGGTGGGGGGCCGTATACTCGTATGCCTACACGTGCCATAAAAACAAAAAAAAAAAAAAGTGTGTGTGTCCGCTCCGACGCACGACTGGAGTTTACTGGATATAAAAAATTAAACGAAACAATACGAGAAATAGTTCTATATTACGACAACACGATACACTACAGATTATTAACAAATTAACGAGACACAAAACAAACGACTAACAAATATATGAAAATACAATAATGAGAGAAACGCGCGATCAGTACGAGGCTTTGTGGCGGACTGCCGGCGCAGCAGCCCGGCGTCACCTGCGATAACGCATTTCGTGTGACATGCGCAATCAGGCGCATAACGCATTTCGTGTGACATGCTAGTACGATTTTGGTCCCCATAATTTTCATACCCCGGGCCTATATATGTAAATCGATTCTAAAGGAGTAAACTCCAACTAGGAAGGACAGTTTTATATATTTATTTACGGTAATTTATTACTTTTAGCTTGCCTTCGTTTTTTTAATAATCTTCATTTAGCTTTGCGAAGGAAGAACCGACAGAAAATATACCACAATTTTGTTAGGTTACCTTAAACTATCTAAATTATAAAATTTAAAGAGACCTAACAATAGTTTTATCATGTCACGTTTACGTAAGGCGAGTTTTTAGCCCGCGCAATTATCACAGTCCTGCGTATCCTATTCATGAGACATACGAAAAAGTTTTCGTTGTTTTTATTATCTGTGTAGTTAAACGAGCATACGGTCCCCTATTTACCTGGGTCACCTGCGCTCATGGACTATCTCTGCGGAACTCTTAAAACCTCGTTTGAAGGACATGTCATAGCGCTTGGGAAACAATGCGAGATATGCGTTCCACAGTACGTGGATAGTACGTGGCAAAAAAATAAAAAAAAAAACAATTCTCCTTCAAGCACCGCATTTTTTTTTATTGCCTTTGTAGGCAGACGAGCATACGGCCCACCTGATGGTGAGTGGTTACCGTCGCCCATGGACTTCAGCAATGCCAAGGGCAGAGCCAAGCCGCTGCCTACCGCAAAAGCCGCTGCCTACCGCCCAAGCCGCTGCCTACCGCCCAAGCCGCTGCCTACCGCAGTGTTGTGTAATAGGCCAATTTTGCACTCGAAAACACGTCTTGATAAATTAGTGTTAGAATATTATGTACTGACTGGGTCGTGTGCTGAAATATAAGACAGTAAAACTAAGTTCAGCGGCAGATGCTTCCACCACGCCGACGGAAAATTAGAAACATTGTAGCTTATTGTTCTGGAAAAATTTGTGGATGACGATTTCTTCATTCGCACTAGTTTTGTACAATGAAACCTATTAACAACAATAAAGCTGGTAAGAAATTAATTTCATTGTCACGTTTATTTTTGAAAAATGATTTTGAGTTACCAAATTAATTTCTAGTACATTGTAAATTAAGAAATGAAATTATCTACGATATCTAAGTAACATTGCGTCTTCTTTAGGAGAAATAAACAACAGATTTTTGGAGTTTACTCCTTTAGAATCGATTTACATATATAGGCCCGGGGTATGAAAATTATGGGGACCAAAATCGTACTAGCATGTCACACGAAATGCGTTATGCGCCTGATTGGCTCCTGATTGCGTGATGCGTGCGCGCGCCAATCAAAATCGTACTAGCATGTCACACGAAATGCGTTATGCGCCTGATTGGCTCCTGATTGCGTGATGCGTGCGCGCGCCAATCAGGAGCCAACGCGCGGCCGCGTTATCGCAGGTGACGCCGGGCTGCTGCGCCGGCAGTCCGCCACAAAGCCTCGTACTGATCGCGCGTTTCTCTCATTATTGTATTTTCATATATTTGTTAGTCGTTTGTTTTGTGTCTCGTTAATTTGTTAATAATCTGTAGTGTATCGTGTTGTCGTAATATAGAACTATTTCTCGTATTGTTTCGTTTAATTTTTTATATCCAGTAAACTCCAGTCGTGCGTCGGAGCGGACACACACACTTTTTTTTTTATTTATTAGAAGATTGAACGGGTTAGTGGTACCTACCCGTGTCGACTCAAAAAACATACCATTATAGCATAGAGCATGATTAATTGTTTTATATTAGTGTATAATCTCTGGTCAGCATTTCACCTATCAAATGACGTTACTTGAAATGGGCGTATTCCTTAAAGTATTCCTTAAATTTGTAAAATATAGAGATTTCTGTGTCATGGTCAGCTATGGTCAGCGATGATGCAGTCATTTTTATTTTATCACTGCTAATGCTCCATCGGACTAGAGGTCATGCACAATAATTATACAGGGCATTTAATAGAACGCAAGGTACAGAGGTCAACCGTCTCAAGACAATCCGGAGGCACCACGCAGCTGTATTTGTGTAAAATTATCGCCTAACAAAATATTAACTCAGTGAATTCAGTATATTTAGGCTTTCCAGCTTACCCCCAGTAGTCTAAATTCAATTTTAATCACAATCACACCTCCCGATTCCAATTCATTTTATGAACAATATTATTACATTTTCTCTTTTGTTATTCCCTTTATTTTTCCGTCGGAAGAATTGGTATTCAATTTCAGGTCTTAACAGTAGTAAAGCTCGTAAATATCTATTAAACAAAAGGAAATCGGATAAAAAAATCCGAGAGTAATAGATGCTGAAATGTTTTTTTTGTCTTTACCTATTTATATGTATGTCACATCCGGTCACAAGAAACGAAGCGAAAGCGTGCCATCTAGTGGATGCGAGTCGCAACTGCTCGTGAAACATCGGCTTACTTCGGGTGGTGTGCTTCGGCAGAGTCGAGGAGTCATCGCTAGTTTTTTATTTTATTTTTAATGCTTAGATGGGTAGACGACTCACAGAACACCTGGCGTTAAGTGGTTACCGGAGCCCATAGACATCTACAACGTAAATGCGCCACCCACCTTGAAATATAAGTTCTAAGGTCTTAGTATAGTTACAACGGCTGCCCCACCCTTCAAGCCTAAACGCATAACTGCTTCACGGCAGAAATAGGCAGGGCGGTGATACCTACCCGTGCGGACTCATAAGAGGTCTTACCACCATCATCGCTCGAGTGGAATCGAAACACATTCGTTGCCTAACCTAAGAAAAGTGAAGACGTCTTGGTACTGTCACCATTTTGTGGTGCGCAACCACTTTGCACGAGTACCCACCAAACCGTCAGTCGTCGTGGCCTAACGGATAAGACGTCCGGTGCATTCGTGTTGAAGCGATGCACCGGTGTTCGAATCCCGCAGGCGGGTACCAATTTTTCAAATGAAATACGTACTCAACAAATGTTCACGATTGACTTCCACGGTGAAGGAATAACATCGTGTAATAAAAATGAAACCCGCAAAATTATAAATTGCGTAATTACTGGTGGTAGGACCTCTTGTGAGTCCACGCGGGTGGGTACCACCACCCTGCCTATTTCTGCCGTGAAGCAGTAATGCGTTTCGGTTTGAAGGGTGGGGAAGCCATCGTTACTATACTTGAGACCTTAGAACTTGTATCTCAAGGTGGGTGGCGCATTTACGTTGTGGATGTCTATGGGCTCCAGTAACCACTTAACACCAGGTGGGCTGTGAGCTCGTCCACCCACCTAACCAATAAAAAAAAAAAAACCCCTACTATGTTAATAAATAATGAAGATATCGGCCCATTCTGTGACATATACATAAGTACTCAAATCGCGAACTGAATGCCATAATCCATTTCGATAGAAACGCAGATTATTCTCATTGGAGTTTCTAGAATAGTTTCTCTAAATTTCCTACAATATAATGCTCTTATGATTATCTCAATAAATACTGAATTTCTATGGCGTAAATACATAAAATAAATATTCAATTACCGACCTATTGTAACTCTTGCACTTGATATTTTTATTAAGGTAAAAGCATTAGTCAGTAGCTTGCTCGGAAATTATGTTAGCGTTCACTTTGTGCTAATTAGACTGCAATCTGTTTGCACTCTGCGCTATTTATTATACTAAGTGTAGACTAATTTACAGAGTATCTATCTACCTTGGACTAGATATTCATAGTTTTAGTCCCCCCTACCTAATCATAGCTAGCATAAGTGGTTATTCCAGTTACGCACAGACGCGTAGGTGAGCTCACAGGCACAACCGAAGAGAGCTTGCTTATAATGACCCTTGAAAGAGAACTGCTTCGCTCAGTCTACCACCAGATAGGAATGGCGGTCCACTGAAAAGATCCGGCAAGAAACTCAGTTGGTTGTGTCTATGGGTTAGGTTAGGAACGAAGAATTCGACGATAACGGTGACCGGAGCTTGGAATACCTAAAAGTACCGAAAGTGGATCGGCAGAGGTTAGGGCGAGGGCGGCTATGCTTTTTTTCGTCGCTTGATTCAGTTATGATATTTCGCTCAGCTGTAGCTGTAGAATGTTTCTGCCTCTCCAGTAAAGGTCACGAGACAACCTAAGGGGTCAAGGCCGTGTGGCACGCTTACTTCTCCTTGGTATGCCGCGCACACCATGCAACAAAATTGTTGAAGAATGACCCGCAAGCGATATATTCCAGTTTTGGTCCAGCAGGGATGAATTCTGAAGAATCCGTATAAGAATATTCTGAAGAATCAACGACACCGCCTGTAACGGCCTCACGGGCTGCCCCACCGTGATGGTTGACATAGTGTCATCGAACGCCTCCACAGTCTCTGGCTTTAAAATCTTCGGCCACCGAATCTCACATATTCGGGACGCTCCCAAAGACGCGGGAACCTCCAATGAGGCTCGACGTTAGGTGAAAAAAAAACATGGTTTTCCGAAAGAAGTAGGCATATAGCTCATTTTAACATTACTGTATACATTATCACATTAATACAATAAGAATATTCCTGTCATATACCATATACTCGACAATAATGATATCCAATATTGAAAAGGACATTTGATCCCGATTAATTATACGCTTACCTTCCTTATAAGTCTTATCTATTAGATCACGCAATATTGGGTTATCGTAATTACTGTGGGCCATTTTCCTCTTTCAGATCGCATTAAGGACGCCGTCTTGTGCTAATTAGTGCAAATGCACTCCGACCAATGGTTACCAACCTCTTACAAAGTGGCTCTCGTGTGGTTTGGTTAAAAGCTCGAATGCTCTAGCGTGGAGCTTTCAGAAAGGGAGTTAATCGATTTTCGTGTCTGTCATCTGACTTCCGAATTAACTCTGCTTTTATAGATGTTGTTTTTTTTCCGCAAGATCTCATAAGTGGGATTTTGGGTACTAAATCAATGGTCCTAAGCTAAGCTTTATAAGTCGTCGTGGCCTAAAGGATAAGACGTCCGGTGCATTCGTATGTAGCGATGCACCGGTGTTCGAATCCCGCTGGCGGGTACCAATTTTTCTAATGAAATACGTACTCAACAAATGTTCACGATTGACTTCCACGGTGAAGGAATAACATCGTGCAATAAAAATCAAACCCGCAAAATTATAATTTGCGCAATTACTGGTGGTAGGAACTCTTGTGAGTACGCACGGGTAGGTACCACCGCCCCGCCTATTTCTGCCGTGAAGCAGTAATGCGTTTTGGGTTGAAGGGTGGGGCAGCCGTTGTGACTATACTGAGATCTTAGAACTATATCTCAAGGTGTGTGGCGCATTTACGTTGTAGATGTTTATGGGCTCCAGTAACCACTTAACACCAGGTGGGCTGTAAGCTCGTCCACACATCTAAGCAATAAAAAAAAAGATCTTTTTCTCTTTTCCAATTAGGAGGCCAACAATATGGTCAGCCATAGATTTACATACCAAACTTCTATACTCCTGTAAATAAACACTTTAATAGTTTTAAAACTAATTTTACGATTTAATCTTCCGTCTTTATTGTCATTATATGAATTCCGATATTTCAAATACTTTAGACTAGTCCTTGACAAACGAATACTTCTATTTGCATAGAATTTACAATAAAAAAAAATTCTTTATTTTTTTTTGCTTTCGATATCTAGGTTTGTATACCAACGTGTAAGTTCTAATTTTCCGAAAACCAAACCGATGAAATTGCACACAAATCTTCCAAAGTAGCTTCCGAACTGCCCAAGGCTTTTGGCGAATGGCTTCCAGCGTTTCCGGGGGGTGGTTGATTCTTAACGTCTGGCAGTTCCAAACTTGTTTGTTCATTTAATATTGTTTACACACTTACCTTGTTTTAGTACTCGGGTTTCGAACAAGAGTTGACACAAAAGTTGACTTTTACCATTCAAGAACTATTTCGGTTGCCTTTTGAATATAAATTGTTCCGCAGGGCTATTATTAGTCTCCACAGCTTCAACTCGACAAACAGAAAAGGACTCTTTTCATATTTTTCTACGATTTATTAGAAAAGTATTACTAACTATAAGAAAATGAAATATAGAACGCTTTGTGCTATGTTGGGTATGCTTATGCCTACCATCACGTAATGTATTGGCTGATTTGAATTAAATCCTTCTGTATGATTCTATTCATATTATGGAATCTTTCAGGTTTCTTGTAGTCAGCAACTTGGCTGTGCCCCTGGCTTTGCTGATGCCCATTAACGAAGGTCGTCACTCTAGATCAGGTCGACAATATTATTATCTGCCAACAGTGACACTAAAAAATCAAATTTTTCACCAGCTTTAAGACATTTTTTGAAAATTTGCTCACATAACAAGGATAGATGATAATACAATAACTTTGTTCTTTTAGCCTCATTTATTGGTCAGGATCACAAGGAACAAAAAAATTTGGGTAGGTATTTAAACTAATATTGGCAACAAGGAAAACGCTTAGGGGATTCTTTTAATTTTTAAACCACATTTTTGAAACGAAGTTCTTTATGGGTACCCTAACCGGGAAAAAAGGACTGTAACGTAAGACTTTTATTATTTATGTATAGTCTTAGTATGATGGCTATACAGTGTCTAATGTATAGTCTACGTGATGACGGTTATTATTATTATTCATGTAAATAGCTGTTTCTTTGTATATTATTATTATATATTTTTGTAAATCATTGTGAATAGAATAAAGATGATAACTTTGTAGTTTTTTTTAATTGTTATCAATAAAAAAATCATAATAAAAAATGTATACCCGAATAATTATTTTCTTTATACCTCGAATAGAACTTAAAATTAATATTTTTATAATAAGGAACTTCGCTCCTATCCGGTGTCCGACGACACAACACATCTTTTTATATTATTTTATAAGATTCAACACGAAAACATTACCATCCAAATGCGCAACTTTATCAGATGAATTACTTGTGGATTCTTTCTGCAGGATTAATGCCTAAACAAATAAATTTGTCTGCACAAGGTTGAGTTATGCCTCCCAGAAATGAACACAGTACACACATTAGGGTCACGCGCTCGACGATTTGTGGAAATATGTATTCGTGATATTATTTATTCGTTGAATTCTCGGTTCGTTAGTACGTAACACGATAAAAGTTCGAGAATAAAGCTGTTATCCCTTCGTTTCGCATCGACCTCGGGGTGGAACTAAAGAGCTCACAAAGGGCTTTGTGTAGTATAATGTAATGTAGAGTTTTTGAGGATATGTACACAGAATTTGTTTCGCTCATATTTATTTCGTCGGTCATAATTTGAATCTAACAGGTCCACATGGTTCAATACAGGTATCAAAAATTTTTACTTATGGTAGGACCTCTTGTGAGTCCGCACGGGTAGGCACCACCGCCCCGCCTATTTCTGCCGTGAAGCAGTAATGCGTTTCGGTTTGAAGGGTGGGGCAGCTGTTGTAACTATACCTGAGACCTTAGAACTTATGTCTCAAGGTGGGTGGCGCATTTACGTTGTAGATGTCTATGGGTTCCGGTAACCACTTAACACCAGGTGGGCTGTGAGCTCGTCCACCAATCTAAGCAATAAAAAAATAAAAAAATAAACTTCATAGCATCTTTTTGTGTGGATTGATTAAGGTTAAATAATTTGTTTTTATTATTATCTCAGTGTACAGTAGAGCATACACAATCAATCAATCAAGTCAAATGCAATCATGATCGAAAAGAATTTGGAGTAATTAAAAACATATATAGAGTTTTCATCACCATTTAATTACTACACATTCATATCTTTAATACACAAAAATATTTAATTGAACGTCTTTTGAATACTAAGTCTACTTAAGGTTAGATAAGACTATTTATGAATAAATATTTTTTTTCCACTAATACGAATAAATTCATGAAACTTACAATTGTTTTTATGGTTTTTTTCTTCTTCGACAAGCTCACGGCTCACCTGGTGTTAACTCGTTACGAGAGCCCATAGACATCAACAACTCAAATGCCGTCACTCACCTTGAGATATGAATTTTAAGCCTAAGTTCTAAGTATAGTACAACCGCTGCCCCGGCAATTAAGTTGGACTGTTTCGCGGCGGTAATGGGCAGGGCAGTGGCACCTGTCAATATGGGCTCTACCAACAACAAAAAGGAGGCACGTATACGTTGTGATGTCTATGGACTTCTTAATCTGTTTAACAGTATATCAAAGATGACGTTAGTGGCTATAAACAGGAATACTAAAAATACATGTAACTATAGTTGCGTTTTAGATTTTATTAAGAAAAAAACATTATCGGTGTCGTTATTTTGATTTTAAATATATACAATATTAATGTTTATAATATGTTTGTCTTCTATGTGATTTTAAGCCATACATTCGATTGTGATGAACCCCGGTAGAGTTGTCTTGGGCATTACAGTGAAAGGAGGGGCAGCTTTGTAGGCAGCGGCTTGGCTCTGCCCCTGGCATTGCTGAAGTCCATGGGCGACAGTAACCACTCACCATCAGGTGGGCTGTATGCTCGTCTGCCTACTAGGGCAATTAAAAAAAGGATCGGTGATAGCGCAATCAACGCTATGTTCTTATTGACTAATCATCTAATTTTGTAAATCCGGTATAAGAAGCTAATTTTATATCGAACACCAAAAGTTTTCAATTAAAAACTAAAAGACTGAGCGATTTCGTCTCAAATAAAAAAGCTATTTGGCCCAAAAAGACTTGTATTTTAAGCTAATGGCCGCGGTCGAACTTCTGGCGGCTTATTGAAACTTAATCTTGAGATCACAAACTTTTGTAGGCAGTTATTGAGTTTGGGCGCGACGTTTTCGTGGAATCTCGGAACATCGATTCAAGTTAATTGTCAGTTGAATGTAATTTTTATAACAATAATAAAATGTTTATCGTAAATAATATATTGTTTTATTTCTCTAACATCGACGCTTTATCATTGTTTTAATGACTGAGTCGTTTTAAAACAAGTATGTTTTGTTTGCGAGAAATAATACTTTAAATACCAGATATACTGCGCGTAGATCACATTGCACTAATCTGTTTGCAATTGAAGTTCACAAAAACAACATCTCACACTTTAATCCTATTGTTAGGATGGCGCGACGTTATAATGAGTTGGCAAGTAACAACACTAATCTTGATATATTTGAAAATAGCTTTTTTTTTTAAATATTGTAAATTAGTTAAACATTATTCTCAAATAATTAATATAGTCCAGCTAATGATACATTAGATTAAATTTTATTAGATAGTAACTCACATGTGTGTGTGTGTCTGTGTATTTGTGTGTTTATGTGTGTGTGTGTGTGTGAGCGTATGTGTGTATGTAAATATATACACACACAAGCTATATAGGCATTTGTTCAGTTATAATTTTTCTGTATGCACGTGTTCTGAATTGCAATCCAGATTGTTATATTAAATATTTAAACTTATAATTTCTATAGTTGTGATTTGTTTTGTGCATCAATAAAGGAACAAAAAAATCGAGATCTGGAACAATCACAACGGTCTATGCGAATCTTATCGTCATCGCGAGTCTTACCGATACGACCATGAACGCTTCGGCCGCTGTTCCGTCTCACAACCTGCCTGATTTTCAATAAAGGTCACAAAATTTCCTAATTACACGTTTGATAATTTTACAATAACAAAACAAAACAAAGGGGAAAATGTAGGTACATATTCGCGTAACTTCAAATTTCACGTCATAATAAATTCAGTGGGTACGTTACGTAAATCCTAACATTCTGAGGTAAATCACGTAAACGAAATATTGGCACGGAGAGGAGAATCTGGCAACACTTTATCCCTGTATTTACCAACCTTGATGCATCTTCGTTGAATATATTTTTCTTTCTAGACCTTTTTTTTAAGCTATTGCATATCTTTTATCGCGGGCCTTGAGCGCGGCGACCGAATCATGAAATTCCGTAACGAAAAAAACCTTATACCCCTCACTCCGCCTGCCATGTAGCTCGCGTTCAACACAAGAAGCGCGTGGCGTGACGTCACACTGCATGCGCACCCTGAAAATCTGCCCATCTCTCTCTCTCGCGCGTAGCTTATGAGTGTGAAGGGGACAGTTAAGGTTTTGCTTTTATTAATGTTTAATATAGCGTGGTCTTGTTTTATTATTGTTTTAATATTAAATTATCATTGTCTAATTATAATTGCATAAGTTGATAAAAAATGCTATGCAATAGTTTTACCGCGGCAGTTCCCGAGTCCTACACGTTTTTTTTTTTAAAAACACATTACGAACTGGAATCATTTAGAAGCCACTGGAGTCACTAAAATTTTATTTTTTTGAGTGTCATACAAAATCATATTCTATTCATGCGGGCTATGTACGTGAATAGAAATAAAACAACGTTACCGATGTAATAGATATATAAAAAAAGACTATATTTTATGTTATGTCGCCAAACAATTGTCACAAGAAACATTAGGTCATAGAGCGGTTCGTCAATGAGATAAGCGTAATTACCCCAAAGTGCGAGACATTCATTTTTACAACAAATAGTTTTATCGGTAATAGGACGTCTTATGAGTCCGTCCGGGTAGGTACTACCCACCCTGCCTATTTCTGCCGTGAAGCAGTAAAGCGTTTCGGTTTGAAGAGTGAGGCAGCCGTTGTAACTATACTTGTATTTCTTACTTATTGTATTCATAGTATTTACTATAAAGGTTCATGTACGTGTAGATTGAAGTAGGCCATAAGCTAAGAGTTTGTTGGAGATACTCATGTTTTTTTAAGGTTAGACTTCACACGTGAAGTAATCATTGTAGCTTAGAGAGTTTTAAACTCGCTCGTCTACTCATGCTATTGATCTAAATGGGCACGACAACCCATTGAATTTCTCGCGGGATCTTTTCAACGGGTCGCGTTTCTGATCTAATGGTAGATTCAGCGGAGCACTGCTCTTGCTAAGACACGTTCGGGCTGAGCCTCACTTACCCACCAGTCATAGTAAAGCCAGAATAGCCCGGTATGCTAACGGTAAGGTAGGCAAAAAATGAGTACGGTTCAGCTAGTACCTGGATACCACAGTGGACCACACCACAGCGCCACCGACATTGGAGCATGAGGCCCAAGACGATATTGTGTCGTGTTACTGTTAATTCCGTATGCTAACTCATTATTAATATGTAAGTTTGTCTATTTGGATGTTTGCTACACAATCACGCCGAAATATTTAAAGGGATTTTGATAAAATGTCGTGATATATGCTATAATAAAAAATTGGTTGTCCGTAAAATCAATTTACGAACGATAGTTTTACGTGATAACGTCATAAAGAGATATTAATGAAAAATTGTATAATTTTATGAATTGTATTGAATTATCTATACTAATATATAAACCTACAGTGGTTTTTACAGATGTTCCGTTATAACTACTGAATCATGCATCCGATTGACTTGAAACTTGGTATCCATGTAGAAAATACATGTACTTAATGGATAGGCTAATATTATATGAGTGTTGGACTCTCTACACCAGTTGCGGGGGCGTTAATGATGAGAATCTTTGTGGTGGTGAGAAATAATAATGTTAATTTTAAATGCCCAGCGAAGCGTACGGGTACAGCTAGTTTCGGAATAAAGCCGCGGATAAAACAACGGCGCACATTTATTATTGTATAAAACATGAATAACTAGTACCTATATTTGGGCAAGTAACTTATTTTAAACACTCTATATACTACTACTTAATTAATTATCTATTATAACTTACTAATACTGATAAAAGTTTAAAGTACTAAAAACAGAAATGCTTATAAGTTTAAAGTACTTCTACAGTTGCCGCTAAGGGAGCGTCAATCCATGGCACGCGACAAGAGAAACCTATTCATAACGATCACAAAGTTTCCATCTACCTATAATTGTGAGATAATCTTCTAGAAAGTTCATCGTTCACATAAAACAATCTTTTTTCCGGATGATTCTCGAATGAGTCGCTAAACCGACGAATCTTATAGTGAGTAAAATTAGAATATAAATTTGGCACAAAACAATCACATTACTTGTATCTTTGGAGGAAAATACATGCAAAGATGAACGTAGCTTGTCATTCCGGTACTAATATCTCATATTGAATTCACCGAGCGGTGGATCCATCAGGACTGTTTCCGTTGTGTCCTGCGCAGCTGGTGTGGGAGCGGGCAGCCCCGAGGGTCGCAGGGAGATGGCCAGAGGAAGTGCTGATCTTGCGCATAGCTGTGAAGCCCCACGGGTAGAACCAACTGAATGATATCTGGTGCATCTACCGCGTCTGTTGGAGAAAAATAAAATTATTCAGCAATGTTACCTTACTATTTTGAAAGCTTCAATAGCCACATAAGGAACGTTCGAGAGCAGAATAAATTGAATTGAAGAGTAGATAAGCTCACTTTATATTATACTAGCGGCCCGCCCCGGCTTCGCTTGGGTAGTAGCGCACGGGAAGTAAAGAATTGTAAGTAATTTTTTTACATTGGGTTACATTATTGGTGTTTCAGTAAGGATCCCTAATTTTTTTGAAAACACAATATATATAGTCCGTCACCCGGGGATAGTGTAGCTTGCCAACAGTGAGAGAATTTTTTAAATCGGTTCAGTAGTTTCGGAGCCAATTCAATACAAACAAACAATCAAATCTTTCCTCTTTATAATATTAGTATAGATAGTCACTGAGATCTAAAGTATAGACCTCATAATGTTAATGTCACCATACACTTGTAGATACAGCTCAAACAATAAGGCTTGCAAAATTACAAGTCTCTTTCGGAAGTATCATAGTTTGTATTAACTATGAACTATTTACCGACCCTAAATGGTCTCTCTCGAGACACAGGTGAGATAAGTTTCGCGATATATCGATTTTTCAATTCGTTTACTTTGGGCCTGACTCCGGAATTGTCCAGGGATTGTTTTATCAGGAGGTGCCAACAAGTTCGATTAGACTTAACATTTGGTAAAAAGTTTTTGTTTTAAACAAAACGACATTTTTTTTGCACTGACTAATCGTTAGAGTTTTGCTGTCCATACCACTACTGCTTAAAGGCTTTCCTAATTTTACTTCACGTGCTCCATTTTACTTTGATTGTGTCACGGTTGACATATCTCACCAATTTTATAGGAAACTTTATAATTATTATTATAACATTATGATTAATAGCATTTGCAGCAGGCACTTGGAATGAAAAAAAAATGTAATCTTATATAATGTATGTCTGATAGTTATGTGTTAGATTTTTAAATTACTAACATAGATTATAAGTAATTCTTACTAACAAAATGTTATGGTTTTTAAAAAAAGCTGCAATAAAGTATAAATAAATAAAATAACGCACATTCGTCATAGGCATTAAACTTTCTGACACTACGCATGTTCCTTTACCCTCTGGGTACCCCCTATGTTTTACGACTTTAAATCACCTAATAAAATAACACTACGTTTAAAAACATTTTAATTTTAAATGCAAAATTCAGAACATACCGTACCTGATAATAATTGCGAACAAGAGATTCGAGAGGACAAAGCGATTTGATACAACAGATTTTGATACAAAGGGCTGAGTGCAAGTAAACGTTAATAACCAAATTAATTATATCCTCCTCTGCTTCATTTGTTTGTTCGTGACAGCAGTACAATGCCTAAATGAATTAGTGTTTCGATGTGATTATGTTACGAATATCTACTCTAAAAGCTACAGTTTGTTGTCCGTTTGCACAATGATATCCTCCTATTTCATTGATGCAGATAGCGAGAAGAGCTTCCTAGTATTCATTGGCCACCGAAGTCTTTAAGCATCATGGACTGGAACTTAATCCACTTTGAGACATTTGGTATAAGTCGAAATTATCTTGCATAGGAGCTATTCCATCAAACCGGAATGCTTTTTATGGGACTTATTAAAATCCTGCAAGAATGGACATCGCCATTCATATTGTGATATCTATAGACTCCTGTAACTACATATACATGCGGGCATTCAGCTTATCTTTATTTCATAGCTGTTCGTTTATTTTGGTATCGAATTCTTATATGTGAAAAACAGATGACATAATAATATCGATTTAGGTATATAATTAGTTAGTGAAGGCTGAAATTAGTAAATTTCTCGAGTTTTTTAACTTGTTAGCGTTGTTTATGCTAAGGATGCTTAAGGATGTCACTTGAGTGATTTTTTAGAAAACAGCGATTTTTTCCTCCCTTTAATTATAATCTAGAGGACTGGTAGTGCCAATAATATACTGATCTGATAACCCAAGATGCTAAACGGCTTTAGTATGTCTATACAATTAGGTATTCCTACCTGTTGATAATTCGCTAACCGTTATCTGCCTGGTTCCGTCATCCTTAAGGTCCTTTGATAGACACTGACAAAATAAGCCATTATATAATCTCGTCAATTCGTTTTCGTGACAGAAAGTAATCCCAGCAATTGAAGTATGGGATTTTGGACTTTAAGCGCCAATAGCTTAAACGGATAACGTGAAATTCACTTCACAAATACATACAATATACTAGGAATACAAAACACATACTGCTCAATACATTAGTACACGAAGTCGTCGTGGCCTAAAGGATAAGACGTCCGGTGCATTCGTATGTATCGATGCACCGGTGTTCGAATCCCGCAGGCGGGTACCAATTTTTCTAATGAAATACGTACTCAACAAATGTTCACGATTGACTTCCACGGTGAAGGAATAACATCGTGTAATAAAAACCAAACCCGCAAAATTATAATTTGCGTAATCACTGGTGGTAGGACCTCTTATGAGTCCGCACGGGTAGGTACCACTACCCCGTCTATTTCCGCCGTGAAGCAGTAATGCGTTTCGGTTCGAAGGGTGGGATAGCCGTTGTAACTATACTGAGACCTTAGAACTTATATCTCGAGGTGGGTGGCGCATTTACGTTGTAGATGTCTATGGGCTCCAGTAACCACTTAACACCAGGTGGGCTGTGAGCTCGTCCATCCATCTAAACAAAAAAAAAAAATGAACTGTAAAAAACACGAGACCAAAAATTATAACAACCCTCTCTCTCCACTCCGAACCGTTGTAAAATTTAATTATCTCCTTAAAGCGAGGTAAAAGACATTTCGTTAATTCAATTTAGAAAACCGCTGGCATAATAATAAATAAACTTAATAGACCATTTTGTTCATCGGAGCCGCCTTCAGCATTGCGGGAGATTTTAGCTTTTGTATTCAATTCGAACAAGGGTCTCGTGGTCTCTAGATTTTGGATGCCGTAAGAGCTTATGTCTGGCGTAAGAACTTTATTGTGTTCTTAATTAAGATAGATGTTTTAATGTAAATACATTAAGAGATGCTAATACTGTAATGAATGCGTATAATCTACAGGAAGTCGGTGAATTTTTTGGCACTATAAGATCTCACACAGAGTTTTAAATTATTTATTTATCTACTAAATTATTTGGTCTACTATTTCATATCGTCTACTATTTCATTTATACCTGCTAGCTATACAAACAAATTTCCGAATCTAGTAATAAAATTAAAATCTAAAGAGGCAACAAATGAGATGGACCAATATTTACATTAGAGCCATAGTGAAAACTGGGTTATGTACACCCATTACAAGGCCGTAAGAAATTTAAATGCACGAAAACGACCTATATTCAGGATTGGGTGGCTTAATGCTGAGGAAGAACAAACAAATCGAAGGCTTGACATTATTACATCTAAAATGCTTTAATGAATTTGCCAAACTATAAGTATAATTAATCATGTGCTAACAACATATTTTATAAGATAGGCTTGCATATAAATAAACAAAAACTTATTAACAATATTCGGACAGTTTGTCTGTCTAGCAATAACACTCACTGGGCAGAAGATCATTTTTCTGTAGTTTCCTACATTAAAATTATTTAATATTGTAGGAAAAATAAAAACATTAATCTAACGTAACATAAAGTATTCGTTCTGAATCAAAATATTGTTTTTAAAAACATTCATACTGATCTGAAGCGATAAAATTCTTTGAAGTAAACTACAAAAGGTTTTAGGAGAAACAAAATAACTCATTCATTTATTCTAGGCTTTATAACTAGTGTTCAATCTGGGAGATTGAAGAAAACATAATAGCTTCTTTTATATTGTGGATTTTATATTTGGGTTCAATTTTCAAAATAAATCCCAAATTTTTCTAGTCTCTATAACAAGTCAATCATGAAACAGTTTTCTAGAAATAATTTGAAAGTCCTACGATAAGCCACAATAAATATGTAGATTTGCTTGTTGTTTTGTATCGCAGCTATAGTTTCATTGTTCGTATTCTTTTGACTGAGAAGTTGAATTTATCATTTCAAGTTGAATTTATTTTCTCAACTGTTATAGAATACCTTGATCTCTTAATTCAAATATCTAATAGCTATTTCTATAGAGAAATTGAAATGACCAAAAATCTAAATTACGGCGAAACACGGTTGAAGACATAGCTCCTTAGCTCTGTTCGGTGTATCTAATCAACAAATTCAGATATTCACAACAGATAGGAATTAGGAATATATTCTAAAGGTCCCAAATTTAACAGCTCCAAACTAGGATTTTGACATATGGAATTGGTATCGGATACACTCATACGAATACGCAAGGCAAGTAGTAACAAGTACATCACTAGACCAATGAAGCTCTCAAATACTTGGTATAATACTATGTGCCTATGCCAGTGGTCCAGAGCTGCAGGCCGCATGTGGCTCTTTGGCTCCTTAAGTGCGGCTCTGAATTTAGTGTACTTATTTAGTGTAATAAGAGTTCACTAAACAAGTAGATTTGGCTACCAATTTTTTTTTTATTGTTGGAATGTTCATTTTTGGCTCTTTGGCTAATAAGTTTACCGAACACTAGTCTATGCAAAATGCTTACCTGGTGCAGTGGCATTTTAACAGTCTCAGGAAAGCAGCTCTGAACGTCCTATTGAAGACCGTGTAAATAATAGGGTTGATGGTAGAAGACACGTAACCCAACCACAAGCAGATGTCGACCACGTGCTCTGGAAACAAATTGAAATCGTTAATCATTTTGATTTCTAACGCTGTGTCCATCCTCAAAAAACTTTTGAGAATATTTTCCACAATTTTCTTCCAAACTCTGTAATAAACTATATTTCCGCATTGGTTTTAGACATGTTTGTGACTTGACTTGTACACAATTTTGTTCAACTCTTTCTTTACGTATTTACGTTTCATCGGAAGTTCGGAAGTTCATCTGACTATTTAGTCAGATGAACTTCCGAGATGCCTAGCTTTCACTGATAATGGACAATCCGAATGCCACTAGCTATCTTTGGACACCAAGTTGAAGCTATTTTCGAAACTCCACAGTAGAAACTGAAAGCCATTATTATTTTACGACATAACGATAGGACTAGCAGTCTAGGGCTTAAAAACAAAAAGTAAACTTGAAACTTACCAGGTACAATGCAGGCAGGACAGGCAGCAAATAGAATATTAAGTAGAAAGAACGGAGCCCAGCACAGGACAAAGGTGAAGAAAACCAAACCCAACACTTTGGTTGCTTTCTGTTCGTTGGCTACTGCGTTGGCTGATAGAGATCTTCCTTTTTTGCGGTTCGCTAAAAATCTGCAAGTAAAGTGACCTTTAATTATCGTCAGTATTTGTAGAGCTTCAGGTTTTTATTTATTTAATTTCTACTACTTTTTTTATGAATGGATATCAAAATTGCTTTCTTTCCGATTTTTTGTACCTAAACTCAAATGGTTTTCTCGTCACCATCTAACCTTTAAACCTAAAACGGCTACCCTATCGTAATTTTGATCTGCCTAATTTGGGCTTTTTATATCTGGAATAATTTTCTGATCTGTATTGTTTTAGTTAAACTAATTGATTTTCATTTCTGCCCAACTATTTTGACATTTGACTTCTCTTGAGTATTGAATAAAATTGTTTCTGTTGGGTTGTTTTAAACAATTGCATATTAAAATCTAATCAATTTCAGATACTATGAAGAGAGAAAAATCCTACACCTTTCACACCTAATTGCTACGTCTTAGGTAGATAAAATAGACACATCTCAGAAAGCGCGCACCCACTTCCTCAAGAAAATAAAGACTATCTGTTATTTTTGCACTATCCGTGCCTAAACACATGACTACTTAGATAATAAATAGCCGTTTTGTAGGTCTATTTAGTGGTATTATAATTTTCAAGATTTTCAATACATACTCCACAATTACTCTTATTATCTTTTTTTTATGATTGATGGATTACTGGTGGCCCGGATGCCTTTCCAGTTTCACCAGGACAGGTGGGCAAGCAAAGGCTCAGCCAGGAGGGGTGGGATTTGCTAACAGCTGCCCAAGTGCCATCGAAGTAGACCTAACAACTCAAGAGCAACTGTTTTGCGAATGAATCTACTACCGGATCGGAATCACGACTCGCTGAGAAGATCTGGCGAGAAACTCAGCGGGCTGATGCATGGGTTAGGTTGCACGTCGAACCCTTTGCCGAGTTCGACGAGTATGGTTTCCGGGGTCCCTTAGCCTGCTCCTAGTGTTAGAGCTGAAGGCAAGAGTTATTGGATCTGATGGATCCGTAAGGACGTGTCTTCTTATCTTATTCATTAGTTTAAATTTCTGGCTAATTTTCTACTTATTCAGGATCTCATTTCATAATAACCCTTTCGAGAAATACATGCTATGACAGCTTAAAGGTATTATAGATTCCAAAACGGAATATTTTCAACAATGATTTTAATATCTAAAACTAGTTATATTATTCATTCGGGTCGCATAAAACATTGAATTCAGTGAGCTCGTTTAATAACTTTAAATTTGTTTTCGATTCGACAATATAATAGATGTCAGAAACTTCATTATGATTCCTCAACCGTGACGAATGAACATAACACAATAATAATCCAGAAAGTTCTTTGATTCCCTAGGTTTCCAAATAAATTATTCATCGTGTTAAATTCGTGAAATGATTTCGATTGGGGTTTTCGTATGGAAGTAGCACATAGATATCAACGGTAATTTGTTGAAAAACAATCCTATGAAATAAAAAAGAGAATCGATTTTTTTTTAAGTTTATTGTTGATTTTTTAAGCACACGCATATTGTCGAATTTGTTTTCAATAGTATAGAAGCAATAACCAGCAATAGCAACCCGTAAAATCATTAATTGACGAAACTAGTAAAATATTATTTATCGAACTGTAAAACGGCATCTAATTTTTATAATTGCGCTTAAAAATAAATGAATTTCTATAACGGAACAATCCAGAACTTCATTGTCATATTTAAAATTGAAATTAAATTCACTTCTGCGTCTCATATTTCCGTCTAAAATTAACGTGAAAATTACATTATCAAAAAAGTTATTTGGCTTACAATGAACAGTTTTTTTTTTATTTATCTTGTAATATATGAAATACGGTTTCTCCATTGAATTTACTGCACAAAATAAATGATAAAAAGATCGGCATGCTTTCGAATCTTTTATACGATTCCAGAGATATTTTTTTATACCGACTTAAAATCTTATGATATCCTAAAGAATGTGATCATACTTCGAATACCAACTTTTCTTATACAATGTCTTTGTGTAGTATGAAAAATGAGTCCTGTGGGATCGCGACCAGCCTTGTGAAGATTCAATCAAAAAGCCACACAAGGGAATGAGTCCAATACCTTTTGTTTGTTATTGAAACACGTAAGCTTTTTTTCGATATTCTTGGTCGATTTCGTATTGTTTCTTTCAACAAGATATTTTATCGGCCCAAGAAAGTCATTCGTGTATAATTTAAGATGTGTCAAAGAAAGTGTGTTCCCGCTTGACATTACATTTTTCCTCCACCCTAACCACAAATGGTGTAGGTGCATGGTCATAATCTGTGATCAAAATTCTTCTTCTCAGTCGTACACTCCTGGCGGAGTGGTCGTGGTTACGTAGGTCGTAATGCCTGCTTGCGGAATTTGAGAGACTTCTCTATCTCTCTCTATTTGTGGCGGTACATGTACATTCAGTAAGGTAACACTTTGTAGATGACTTAATCAAGTCTGTCCACCTTGTGGATGATCGGCCGTGAGAGCGTTAACCGTCTACTCTTCCTTGAACCACTAAACGTTCCAATGAGCGTTCATTACGAATGATATGATTAAAATACATGTTTTTTTTTTAAATTATTCAACGGAGGCAATGGCTTGGCTCTGCCCCTAGCATTGCTGAAGTTCATGGGCGACGGTAACCACTCACCATCAGGTGGGCGTCAGGTGGGGTATGCTAGTCCACCTACAAGGGCGAAAAAAAAAAGTCCTTATAATCAGTCGTTCGCGGTTAATATCGATGTCGGAGACAGTACTCTTTAAAAATTTGTCCAAAGCAAAGCATACATTATATAAGAGAATCTCCTAAATCGTCACTAGCTTCCGCTGTACAGTAATAGCGTTAGTACCATGTACAGTTTTTGAACATATGCATTTTTGTTGTAATCCTTTACAACTATCAATCTTTAGAGCATTAACAAGATTCAATAATGCTAAGAGCTATCCATGTGGCGCAATTGAACCTCCTTTTCTTGGAAGTAAGCGGTCTTACCTTAGAGTCAAAGCATTTGGAGTAGCCAGGGTCAACTTCAACGGCCTCAACCTTGCTCTTCTTGTTTCTGCTGCTATGCTCGGTGGAGTCTGTGTGGCCACATCGTGTCCTCTTCTCTTAGATTTGCCAGTACCACAGCCATTCATGTAGCTTAACTGCGGATGAGACACGCTCATCCCGATCTTGTTCCTTTGTGATCTGGTTACGAAAATAAGCTTATAAATTCCACTATCGCTATTTTACCCAGTATCCAGTGATAAAGTAATTTTGTAATTTGCGAGGGTTTATGTCCCGCCCTATCTGTTTCTAGCGAAGCATAAATCTACGACCAGTTTTACTGACGCTTAGATATCGCGTGAATCCTGTCAAATACCTATAATCTTGCGACAAAAAAGCCAAGCGACAAAAAAATATCTTAATATTATTGAAAGGTTATAAGATTTGAATAATTATAATAAATAACTGGGAATAAATTACGTACGATCATTTAGCCCCAAATTAGAATACCCTGTGTTATGGGTACCAGAGAATGACATACATACATATATACGTTTAAATATATATATCAATATATAGATAATAGACACCCAAAAAAGAGCAAACAAACCCGTTCATTACACGAATGCTTGCCCCATGTGGGATCCGAATCAACGAACCTCAGCGCAATAATCATGGGCTCTAACTACAGGACCACCGAGTCAGATAATAGTAATAAAATGTACTTAGTATTTTTTTCTATGTATCTACTTTTTATTTGTATTTACGTATTGTACTTGTTACGAAAATTGATTTGATGATTGTACCGACAAAGTAATTATAAAATAATTATAACTTATATGCTTATACGTTTTTAATTGACAATTATTTTATTAAAGTAACAACTGTATAATTTAAACTGAGATAAAGTGGATAAATTTATGCAAGGTGTAAAATTTACGGGCAGTGACCCATTCTCTGTGCCCTCTGTTATAATTCTGCGATACTATAACATTAAATGCGCCAAGCATTGTGAGACAATATTGCCATCAGTGTATTTTCCCCCATTTTCGGGAGTGGCAGATATAACTATAACCGCTTTTGCGGTTTGATCTGCCGTTTATGTAAGGCGATGATGAACCAAGCTAACTCGTCATCTTGTATACTAATTAGAAAAAACCTTACCTAGCACTGGTGACTCTCCAAGTCATCTGTCTGGACACGGGTCTTCCAGGAGACAAATCTGGTGAACTCCTAGCTCCAAGGCGACGCACGCACTGAATCGGTCCATTATCAAAGCCTCCACATTGCCTTTAAATAAAGAAACAGTTGAATCAACAAGTTACTTTTCTATACCTACAATCAAATGGTCATTAGGACTTATCTATATTCAATACAATTTGAACCCAACTTATTTAAACCTAAATGCCATTGAAGCATACTTAAAGAATGTCAAAATATGCTATAGGTTTCAAAAGATCCTGAGGAGAGCGCTGGGTTTTTTTTTTGTTTCTATGTCCTGCCTTTAATTTGAGAATTCTAGGTGTAAAATTTCTATCTGACAAAAGTAGAACTTAGCCTACAGATTCCAATTCAAAGTCCAAATGTAAAAGATAAATGATTGTCACAGTTTCTGAAAATTTCTTTTAATTTACGAACGTTTATCACCTCCATAACCCATAACACAGGAGAAATGGGATTTACTTATTTACCGTTCTTCCTCAAGTAAATAGTTAAGTACCTAGGACATTAGTCGTACCAAAATCAAAGCAGAATTCCTGAAATTACTTCATACCTTTCTATCTTAATTCTATTTAAGGCCCGTTTTTCAGGATCGAAGAAGGGTCCTTCAACGTAATCCATATTGATGGACTCAGGTATAAGGTACCATTCAAAAAATAATATGTAGATTCTGCTACATCTCATTCCCGCAGGATTTGCCGTACAAAGGGCCTCTTATCTAAACGAGATTTAAAAATGGACGATATCGTTGCAGGATTATAGAGGTGACTGTATTATCGACGACAATAAACGCATATGGTCCGATTTTTAATATTTCATATCGAAATTTGCATAATAATATGGCGTTTGAAACAACGTTATTTTACAAAGCCTTTTTCTATTTGTTTTAATGGGTGGACGAGGTCACGGCACACACGGTGTTAGGAGATTGCTAGAGCCCATCATTATCATCATCATTATCCTGCCCTTCTCCCCGTCACCTGGGGTCGGCGCAACATGTTTTCTCCTTCCATACTCTTGTATCATATACCATTTCTTCGCTCACTCCCTTCTTACCCATATCGTCTTTCACGCAATCCATCAATTTCTTCTTAGGTCTACCTCTTCCTCTATATCCTTCCACATTCGTAGTTAACATTCTCTTACCAACCTCATTTTCATTTCGTCTCATCACATGTCCATACCATCCCAAACGCGCACTTCTCAGCTTCTCTGTCACAGGTGCCACTTTCAGTTACTATTCTAGTTACTCCACACATCCATATGCAATCGCCATATACATCAAAGACGAAAATACCACCACTTACCGTGAATAATGAGTTCTAAGTCTCTTTCGTATAGTAAAACGACTGTCATACCCGAAACGCATTTCTGCTTCGTGGCATAAATAGGCAGAGTTATGGTATCTAACCGTGTGGGATCACAAGGCTCCGTATCATCAGTAAATAAGCAAATAATTTAATAAGAATACATCGAGCTTTTTACCCGACTTTAGTCCACGGCGACTTCTTGGTGATATCCTTAATAATTTACTACGATATTCACAAGAATATCAGCTCATCACTTCCAATCAACATTTTATAACAGGCAGACGAGTCCGTATATGACTACCGATCACATTCGTGAATTCGTGACGGAATTCCTAACCATTGGACTAAAACGTACTAATAGCTCATGGGATTACAGGCTACAATAATAAAAATTAAATTACATAAAATATTTTCATAATCTCTTTAGGCTATCTACCGAAAATTAATTACATGGATAATTCCATCCGATAATATAAGGTGCGAAAACTTCAAGAATTATTATCGTGGCAATCTCGCACACACCCCTACGAGTCAAGAATAATAATCTTACAATCTGACGTCGCTTCGATCCCCAGCCGATTCTATTGAGGTGGGTATATTTTTCAGTACATGAAACAATGATCCTATTTGAGATAAAGGCCCGGGATTTGCGAGTAAGCAGTTCTCTACGTTGATTCTCGTTTCGGTCACTTATATTGACACGATATGAAGGTTTGAGTTGGATATTTTTACTTGTAGGTTAGTGACGTTTATAAAAATGTTCTAGGGCATTCTCCACGTTAATTAATGGAGGTTAAGTTTTTTATTGCTTAGTTGGGTGGACGAGCTCACAGCCCACCTGGTGTTAAGTGGTTACTGAAGCCCATAGGCCCTGAGGCCCATATACAACGTAAATGCGCCACCCACCTTGAGGTATAAGTTCTAAGGTCTCAAGTATAGTTACAACGGCTGCCCCACCCTTCAAACCGAAACGCATCACTGCTTCACGGCAGAAATAGGCAGGGTGGTGGTGTTTACCCGCGCGGACTCACAAGAGGTCCTACAACCAGTAATTACGCAAATTATAATTTTGCGGGTTTGATTTTTATTACACGATGTTATTCCTTCACCGTGGAAGTCAATCGTGAACATATTTTGTTAAGTACATAATATTTCATTAGAAAACTTGGTACCCGCCTGGGATATGAACACCGATGCATCGCTCAACACGAATGCACCGGACGTCTTAACCTCCGGGCCGCGACGACTAAGTAGTGTAATTGTTTAATGTATATTGTGAATATAATCATTTCCTTACATTACAAATCAGATTCGTTTTCGTCATCGCGTTGTTTTGTCGTATAGTTGTAAGGAACATTGTGTACAAGTTCAGCACTTTGTCTTGCTTAGGCGTGCGTGCGCACATGGCTGATGTTGCAAGCTAGATTTTGTTTCTTTTTACTTGTGTTTTTATGTCCTTTTAGCTTGTGATGTGTATTGCGTGCCTAATAAATAAATAAATAAAGTTTGTGACTTTTAAATTACTTTTAAGCAATGTCAATTATACCGTATATTAAAGGGTAGTTCGTATATTAAAGGGTAGTTACGATTGTTTGAGCACAAAGCAAATACTATTGGAACAGTTTGATTTAAGAATTGCGCTATTGTGTCTATTATAGGGATAAAAGTTAATAATGTTTATTTTGTAACCATGACATCACATGTGACAGTAAGCCCAATACCGTCTTTACCATAAGGGCACACGGGGCCCGTGCCCAGGGCCCCCATTCTCAGGGGGCCCCGAAAGACCGGCAATTTCTCTCACACGTTTATTCTCAAAACATATTTGTCAAGCACATTACACTTTTTTCACAAATCAGTAATCAGAAGGTATTTACAAGGCATATACTATGCCTATAATAGAAGATTTTGCTCAACAGAAATTCCGAAAGAAACCGTTATCGAAATCGTAACCAAAAAACCAGCAGTATTCTAATATAATTAATGACATAAATTATATCATACTGTATTTGATTACCTATAATAAATGGTCTCATACTCAGTAAAAAAATGTTATTATAATTCGCTTTTTTTACTTTCCAAAAGGGCCTCAAATTCTTGTGTGCCCAAGGGCCCCATCCTAGTTTAAGACGTCCCTGAGTAAGCCCATATTTAATTCCAGCAACATATGCAGTATATAGTTGAATTATCTAAATACCTATAGAAAAGTGTCGACCCGCGGCATACATCTAGTCCTAGTCACGGCTGCTAATTATAATTTACTTTTGTAAACACAAACGATTTCCCTGTCAAAACTTATTGGAATCACGATCTACTGATTGTTTATTTCGTAATCTAAGATTCAAATGTCTATTACTTATAATTCATCTCATTAGTGATTAACCAGCTACCCTTGTTGTTGTCCTTCTTATTTTTGTAACTTCAAATCTAAATCCATTGGTTTATGGTAGAAACGGGTAGAACTGATAAAATTTAAGCCTAAAACATTGGAAAATAAAACTTGGCAACAGAACATAAACAATCCTGAGCGATTTTTAATGAAATTAATATCTATTATGGAACATAAAGATTCAATATAAGACACAAAACAAAATATAAAGATTACGATGGTCGTAAAAAAATCTCGAAATATTGGATGTGAGCAGTACTAAGCGTCTTCAGCAAACGATTTAATGTAATTGTTTGTTCTGACCAATATCACGCGTCCAACAGAGAATTTACGAGTTTAGTCGACTCGTAAAGTTGGGTATGTTGGACAAACATTGGATATTGGTTGCAAAATTTTTCTTTATTTTAATTGCTTGGACTGAATACAAAACTTTTGAAAGATGCATAATTCTTACACTACTCATCAGATGTCCACCTGGTGCTTAGCTGCTGCTTTAATAATCATATCCGAGACAAAAAAAGAAGTAATTAAATTAGCATTTAAAGCTTTACTGGTGGTAGGACCTCTTGTGAGTCCGCACGGGTAGGTACCACCGCCCCGCCTATTTCTGCCGTGAAGCAATAATGCGTTTCGGTCTGAAGGGTGGGGCAGCCGTTGTCACTATACTGAGACCTTAGAACTATATCTCAAGGTGTGTAGCGCATTTACGCTGTAGATGTCTATGGGCTCCAGTAACCACTTAACACCAGGTGGGCTAGGAGCTCGTCCACACATCTAAGCAATAAAAAAAAAAAAAAAAAGATAACCTGATTTGGACATTATCGACCTATGTATGTTAAGACACATAGTTGTAGCGTGCCTTCTTTAAGATATGCTTAATCTTCAAGCCAGACAGCATTGTTCGCTCGCGGTAAAAATTTCCAAGACAATGCAAAAAGCACTTAAGATATAAACTAAAGGCTTACGAATTTGAAAATCTATATCTCTATATTTATAAAAATGAATTGCTGTTCGTTAGTCTCGCTAAAACTCGAGAACGGCTGGACCGATTTGGCTAATTTTGGTCTTGAATTATTTGTAGAAGTCCAAAGAAGGTTTGAAAGGTAGATAAATATGAAAATGCTCGAAATTAAATAAAAATAACAATTTTGTTTTTCCTTTGATGTGTCCCCCATCGGACGGATTCCTTTTGTTTGTTTTAAGTTTATTTTATACAAAAGTTTAAGTCTTTTATTTATCGATTGAGGCACTACGAAGTCTACCGGGTCAACTAGTCAGATATACAATTATTAACTAGGATATAACGACCACAAATAGGCAGATCTAAAAGGCAGTATTATTAGTAGCAGCTCAAACAGTACGTAATCCATGCCTCTGGATAAATCTCTAATATCTGGATAAACTGTAATAAAGTTTAAGTAAGTAATAAAAGTAAAAGATATATGTTTTAGTGGAGGCAAGAAAAAATAACGGATTTTACATTTGAAAATAACCCAATAGACAAATATAAATCCAAATGCAACTATCAATTTCAACTATTAAGGTCAAGAGTATTTCAATTCAAGGACATGTCCCTCAAACCCCGTGATAATACGGAATTGCGGTCCCCCAGGCTCAATAATCCCAATATTGAATACATATTGGCACATACTCAAATCTCGATGTAATTTAGGGACACTATTGACATTATTGGGCACACAAGGAAAATACTTTTATTACACGCCTTATTATTCGCCTTACATGTTTATAATATCTGTAACTTTGAATCCAATGTACACTCGTAAGTATTTTTTTTCCTAACTATGCTGATAGCCTTGAGAGGCTATTTAAGCTTCTCCTTGACGTGTAGGTGAACTCACGGGACTCAAACCGGATGTGTTGCTAGCACTTGCCCTAGTAAGAGCAGTGCTTCGCAGAATCTACCACCGGATCTTAAACGCGACCCACTGAGAAGATCCGGCGAGAAACTCAGTAGGCTGTGTCTATGGGTTAATTTACTCGTCGAGCCCTTCGTCGCAAGCGACGGGTTCGGCGAGGACGGTGACCGGTGTTTGTGATTCCTAAAAGCACCGTTAATGAATCGGGCATGTCTATCAATGTGTCTATCAACCTACATATGTATAGTTATACCTAGTCAGGTCATAAATTCTGTCACATGTTTAATGTAAAATAATTGAAACAAGTTTATTCATTATGTAACCATTCATATACCAAAATGAACTTAACAAAACATAGATTCTTATGACACTAAAGTTTATTCAAAATGACCTCCGTGATTTTGAATACAGGCCTTCAATCTGCGCGGCCAGTTGTCTATCGCAGCACGAACGAGGTCCATGTCAATATCGGCGGCTGCCTTAATCAAGGATGTCTTGAGTGACTCCAAATTGGGATGAGGCTTTGAGCACGCCTTTTCCTCCAAGTGTTGCCATATCTTGTAATCTAACGGATTCAAATCTGGACTGGAGGAGGGCCAGTCTTCGTGCCGGATGAAGTCGATTTCACGCGCCGCCAGCCAGTCTTGTGTGCTCTTCGCTCTATGAGCTGGCGCCGAATCTTGTTGGAATACCCAGTGCCTGTTATTGAACATGGTATGAGAAACAGGTTCCACAAGGTTCGTCAGGACTGTATTTTGATACACAACTGCATTCGTTTTTACACCTTTCTCACAAAAATGTACCTCTGTTAAGCCCCAATAAGAAACTCCCAACCATACCATGAGCGAGGATGGAAAATGACCTCGTTGGACACGCGGAATACGGTTGCTCGCTTCTTCACTACTGTGTGCGTACACCTTATCATTTTGTTTGTTGTAGCTCTCTTCTACGGTAAAAATTTTTTCATCCGAAAAAAGAATTTCCCGATATTTTTTTCCCGCGTACCGCTTCAACAAAGCGCGGCATCTCTTCAGTCTCAGGTCCATTAGACGAGCATTCAAACGATGTCCTGTTTTTCTTCGATATGCCCGAAGCCCTAAGTCTTCATTTAACACCCTTTTCACCGTGGTTCTGCTTAACCCCATCTGAAGGGCCAACAGTTTCTGCTTACGTTTGGGATTTCTTTGAATTCGCGCCTTCACAGCTTTTATCACTGCTGGAGTCCTAACAGACCGAGGGCGACCACTTCTTGACCTGTCATCTACACTAGAGTCTTCATTGTATCGTTTGATGGTACGATAAACGAATCTTTTGGTTATATTCAAATTTTTCAGTATGTTAAAAATTTGGATTGGCGCGTAACCGCAACGATGCAACGCAATAACTGCAACACGGTCTTCTTTAAGCGTCCACTCCATATTTAAAAATGAGTAAAATTCTAAAAGTATACATTTTTATTTTCATGAACAATTCGAAATTCGAATTCAATAAACTTTTTTGTGGCCAGCATTCTAAAAGAAAAGTTTTTACTGTGTGACAATACTTAATATGACCTGACTAGTTATATAACAGTCTTATGAAAATTCAAATATACGCTGAACCAAATGTGAAAAGTTAGTCCTTTAAAAAAACTATTCAGATAAATCGGTAAGCCGTTATTTGTTTTAAAACTTGGAATTAACTTGCACAGCTTACTTTTTGAGACTATAGTTTATATTTATTTATTTATTTTTTCAGGAATTTTCTGTATAGCCTACGAATTCTAATCATCTTTACTTAAGTTAACACAAACGGGCTTAAGTACAAAAGTCGTTTCGTATTACAGAGCTCTTACAGGATAAAGCTTGTCTTTTAAAATCTCATCACGTTATTTTGTTTAGAAACATAGATACATTCCGAAGGTTTTTCATTACTTTTTAAGTAGATGTTGGTTAAGTCAACCGTTTGCTTTTTACGTTCCGAATCTTATTTTTTTTTACATTACTGGTTGTTACGAATTAGTTTGTTTGACGATTTAGTAAATAGTTTTCATCATATTGCAAACTCTTTTATATTATTGTGATATCCTTTACTATTAAAAAATACCATCTAAAGATATTCATTAAATAAACAAAAATCGAACCAAGCCTTCAGTGCAGGAGTTTTACAGTTGCCAATATCTTGGGATGATAAGTAGGTATCAGTGTTTCTCAAACTCTCAAGCAAAAGCTAATTCTTTTGAGGACTTACAAGAGTACAGTATCCTGAGCGCAGTTTCAAACTACATTGCTACCAAAATTATTAGTAAAAATCTACCACACATCTGGTTTGGATTACACCAATAAATTTGTCATTGCTTACCATCGTTTGCTATTAGGTCGTGGTGTTTCAATTCAGAACGTCAAAAGTGTCAACTAGCGACGTCCGCTATGACACTTTTCCCCTTTCAATTCTAGTCGCCAAGGGCGACACATTGATTTCGTATTTACTGGTGGTAGGACCTCTTGTTTTACTGGTTTTAGGACCTCTTGTTTTACTAGTGGTAGTATCTCTTGTGAGTCCGCGCGGGTAAGTACCACCGCCTTGCCTATTTCTGCCGTGAAGCAGTGATGCATTTCGGTTTGAAGGGTGGGGCAGCCGTTGTAACTATACTGAGATCTTAGAACTTATATCTCAAGCTGGGTGGCGCTTTTACGTTGTAGATGTCCATGGGCTCCAGTAACCACTTAACACCAGGCGGGCTGTGAGCTCGTCCTCCCACCTAAGCAATAAAAAAAATATATGTCATATATTAATATATCTTTAATTTGTCACATAAGGACTAATAAAGATATCAAAACCAATAAATACAGTACACTCTCGTTTACCACAACGCAACACGTGGTCTTTTCATACAAGATGTGCTCGTTTATTTCCATTGAACATAGACAAGTCTATGGCTTCTTTAATCGAAAATTCTAACTTCTGCTCCAGTAAAGAGTGATCCGCGTGCCGCTATACATTTAGTCAAATAAAAACATTATCAGATATAGAGGCCTGAAGTGAAAACCGCGATTTTATTTTAAGACACGATTTTTTTAAGAATTTGTTTGAAAAAACTGTAGGTTCAGACGAAACGTCGGCACATGTCCGTAGTGAATGTTTTTTTAAGCAATACAAACAGAATTACTGTACAAAGTAAATAGAAATACGTAATATAAAACCAATTGATATCTATAATTCTGACAACAGGCAATTTCAAGATGCCTTGAAGTAAAAGCAAATATTGTACATAGTTTTCGCTTCTTGTGTCAAAATTCGTGTTACAACGACAATGGAGTGTTGATTGCAGTATGCGCTCAATAGCTTAGTTATCCAAGCTTGCTTCTTTGTAAAGGCTCTTGGCGTCCATCCAAAACGTGATACCTGGTTCCTTAAAGTGCTGATAAACCAACTACCTATCATGCTCCTCATATGTAGTAGTTATCTATTATGTTGCTATGTGTCTATGCATTGAGACATCTATTATATCATGCTACTAAGGTACCCTATGCTTTTATAGACATGCGTACCTAAAACGTGGTGTATTTAATTTTGGACTGAAATACATTAATGGTCACTCTAATGAGGTTCACTGTATTTTGACTTAGCTTCATGAACTCATGTTTTAAGTAAGTAAGTAAGTTAAAAATTATACTGATTTTTTTATTTGCCCCGTTTTTTTTTCCGTGATATATTTATTTATTAGGTTCACAAAATGGATTAATTCTACATACAATAACATTTAACCTAAATAGAAAAAAATTAGAACATTATTGAATTTACCCTTTTGTGTGTGAACACAACTTACATATGATCGGTTGTGAGATCGTCAGAGGCTGACTTTTATTTTAATAAATAATAAAATAGCAGTATAGATAGATATAAAAACTAAGAGAAAAGATAATAATTGACAGCAAATTAAAACTAACAAACAACAATCCACATTTAAAAAAAAGAGGGAAATAAATGTTCGATAAAAATCAAATGTGGTCTACAGTTCGGTGTGGATCGCAAATCTTAAATTTATTTTAAGTAAGGTTAGAGAAGCGTGGCATACAAATATGTCGATTTCATGACGAATCAGGGAAGTCATAAAATAGACAGGAGAGCAGATTACTAGTAAGATTACTTTTATTTTTAGTAAATTGAAAGCTTTTCGATTACAATTTCCGATTACTTTGGATAAGTAAAGAAACTCTAGAACCACCTGGTATCAAGTGATTACTATGATGATTATTATTATATTATTACTATGATTATTATGATTATATTGAGTCATTTAAATAGGTAACATTTGACGTCTGTCAGTTTTATCTTCATATTGAGGTGACCTGCATAAAAACATCGACTAAAGTGAATGAATCGATACGGACTTGAAACATATCTGAATTTTAAAAATCACCAGGCGAATCCCTGTCCCATTAATTTTTTTTCTTTTGTAAATTTAAACAGCAGAATAAGACTAGTACATAATTTAATAAAAAAAGATGTGTGGTGTCGTGAGACACCCGATAAGAACAATCGTCGTGGTCGGTCGTGGTCAATGAATCCCGACCGGCGCCCTCTTCTTCGACATCGCGAAGGCGTTCGACAAAGTCTGGCACAACGGCTTAATTTACAAACTGTACAACATGGGAGTGCCAGACAGACTTGTGCTCATCATACGAGACTTCTTGTCGAACCGTTCGTTTCGATATCGAGTAGAGGGAACTCGTTCTCGTCCCCGTCAACTGACTGCCGGAGTCCCGCAAGGCTCCGCGCTCTCCCCGTTATTATTTAGTTTGTATATCAATGATATACCCCGGTCTCCGGAGACCCATCTAGCGCTCTTCGCCGATGACACGGCTATCTACTACTCGTGTAGGAAGATGTCGCTGCTTCATCGGCGACTCCAGATCGCAGTAGCCACCATGGGACAGTGGTTCCGGAAGTGGCGAATAGACATCAACCCCACGAAAAGCGCAGCGGTGCTCTTCAAAAGGGGTCGCCCTCCGAACATCACTTCGAGCATCCCACTCCGTAGTAGGCGCGCAAACACCTCCGCCGTTAGTCCCATCACTCTCTTTGGCCAGCCCATACCGTGGGTCTCGAAGGTCAAATATCTAGGCGTCACCCTCGACAGAGGGATGACATTCCGTCCCCATATAAAAACGGTACGCGACCGCGCCGCGTTTATTCTAGGACGACTCTATCCAATGCTTTGTAGTCGAAGCAAACTGTCCCTCCGCAATAAGGTAACTCTCTACAAAACTTGTATACGCCCCGTCATGACGTATGCAAGCGTAGTGTTCGCTCACGCAGCCCGCACCCACTTGAAATCCCTTCAGGTTATTCAATCACGATTCTGCAGGATAGCCGTCGGAGCGCCATGGTTCCTTAGGAATGTGGATCTCCACGATGACCTGGAGCTCGACTCTCTTAGTAAGTATCTACAGTCGGCATCGCTGCGCCATTTTGAGAAGGCGGCACGACATGAGAACCCTCTCATCGTAGCCGCTGGAAATTACATACCCGACCCAGTAGACCGAATGGTAAACCGTCGACGTCGCCCAAAGCACGTCATTACGGATCCTCCTGATCCATTAACGGTGCTTTTAGGCACCACAAGCACCGGTCACCGTCCTCGTCGAACCCGTCGCTTGCGACGAAGGGCTCGACGAGCGAATTAACCCCTAGACACAGCCCACTGAGTTTCTCGCCGGATCTTCTCAGTGGGTCGCGTTTCCGATCCGGTGGTAGATTCTGCGAAGCACTGCTCTTGCTAGGGTCAGTGTTGTGTTAGCAACTCTCCGGTTTGAGCCCCGTGAGCTCACCTACACACGTTAGGGTGAAGCTGAAATAGCCTCTCAAGGCTATCAGCATAGGTAGGTTTAAAAAAAAAAAAAAAAAAGGTCAATGAATGATAAAAAATATGTTATTTTTTGTACGTTATTACAAAGTTAAGCCGTACACTATGTGCATTACTAATAAAAATCTTACGTTACGGACGTTTTTTCCGCTTAGAGTACCACCCCGCATCGTCTGATAAGGAACTTCGTTTCAAAATATTGCATTTATTCAGTTGAACTATCAGAATTGTTGTTAGTATTGTCATCTTCATCACTGATGACAGCACTCAGAGATATTATTAATTCTTATTTCAATAATATTGTCTATTCTCACATCTCACTGGTGGTAGGACCTCTTGTGAGTCCGCGCGGGTGGGTACCACCACCCTGCCTATTTCTGCCGTGAAGCAGTAATGCGTTTCGGTTTGAAGGGTGGGGCAGCCGTTGTAACTATACTTGAGACCTTAGAACTTATATCTCAAGGTGGGTTGCGCATTTACGTCGTAGATGTCAATGGGCTCCAGTAACCACTTAACACCAGGTGGGCTGTGAGCTCGTCCACCGACCTAGCAATAAAAAAAATAAAAAAAATCTCGTTCAAAATCTTGTAAAATTATTTTCTTTGTTTTCTCTGCGACTTTTCTCTGGTCTTCTGTAGTAACTTCTGAACACGCAGTTTATAGCAGAGTCACTAGTATATTGCAACAAAATAGCACTGACCACGCTTTCGATCATATCAACCGCATACGGCATAACCATTTACGCACTACACCAATTCACTTAATTCTATTAGACAATCACGATAAATCTTAAGGATAACATACGAGTCAGACCTCTTCGGGCTACGATTATTCGGAACATACCTTCGCTAATTCGTAGCGAAACGCCAGATACACCTTACATTGACCGATCTAATAAAGCTAAAATTTAAACCGACACTAATTTATTTGTTAAAGTTACAGGCGAGTATAACTGTAGCATTAAGCAGTAAGCAGCGGCTTTGGCTCTGCCCCTAGCATTGCTTGAAGTCCATGGGCGACGGTAACCACTCACCATGTTCGTCTGTCTACAGGGGCAATAAAAAAAAACTGAACGAATTTAAATTAAATTTCGCAAAAATTTTATTAAGATACAGAAAATGTTTATCATGGTAAATGATATTCCCCCAAGCAACTAAGGGTATACCTTATTCGCTATAATAAAGACTACAGTCTGTCCGTTGGTTCGTGTTTCTACGAAACGAATCTACAAATCGACTTCAAGTTAATGGTCCAGAGAGTAAGTAAGTAACTCTTTATCTAATCTTTCTTCTTTCTTTTCTTTATCGATCTTAATCCTTAATTGTTTTTTCAATCGGCAAATACAATGCCATTGATTTCTTTCCTGAGATGATTCTTATCCACTTGATGGTTGTATGGGAGAGATCAATTTTAATGATAATACTGCTCATTGTAAAAGAACATAACATAACATCGTACAATGATTTAATGTTTTTCATTCGTTTTCATTTTTATTGGCGGGTAATAAAACATACTCTACCATACGTAGCAAAAGTATATTCTATACTTCTTCAAGTTTGGAACAACGCCAAGCCACTTAAGAAAACTGATTTATTAATTTCTTCAGCTTAATTCTAAGATGAAGCCTGTGGATTATTGCACTTTTTCATTGGCTAACTGAAGCAGACGAGCTTCGTAAAAGCTTTACTAAAGCTCTCGAGAACACTACACGCTTTTAAAATGAAACTTGACCAACTTGAAACGTCCGTAAAATGCTCGTGGTACACTTATAATAGTATAGACCGGGTACCAATCACACACGATCGTTTGACGTCAAACTAGAATTCCCTGTACTACAGAAAGGAAGAGACTGATATACAAACATATGTACATAAAATTTTAAACACCCAGACAAAAAGATAATCAACCTGTCCATAACAGGAATGTTTGCCCAACGCGGGAATCGAACAACCTGGGACCCAGCAATCAGAGGAATTAGGTACTAGTGGTAGGACGTCTTGTGAGTCCGCGCGAGTAGCTACAACCACCCTGCCTATTTCTGCCGTGAAGCAGTAATGCGTTTCGGTTTTAATGGTGAGGCAGCCGTTGTAGCTATACAGAGACCTTAGAACTCATATCTCAAGTTGAGTAGCGGCATTTAAGTTGTAGATATCTATGGGCTCCGTTTACGATTTAACACCAGGTGGGCTCTTAGCTCGTCCACCCGTGTAAGCGATAAATAAATAAAATACTTATATATCTTATAAAATCTTCTAATATTTATTAACTAGGGTGATAGCTATGTAACTAAATGAGTGGCAATTAAAATTTGCATTCACAAAAGGGTTGAGATATATAAATGATTTTACCGCGACGAATCGAGAAACTTTCATCTTCAAACGTTAAACACTTCTAATAAACAAAATGCATCTGCCTTTATACACGTTCATGCACAAACAGACTTTGCATTATAGTTAGTACAAATTGGACGGGTCCGTGTTGAGTGGTCGCTGTGGGCTCGAGAGTCAACAGCGGGAATTGAATATGCATCATTAGTTCTGCAGCCGACAGGTGGACTACGTATTGTGCCAAACGTGGAGACCACTCGAAATGGACCACTTGACATTCTAAGCTCTACATCTATATATAATACGCGAGTTGGAGAGTTTTGTGAATAGGTTTAAATGTTTGAAAAATAAAAAAGAAAACAACTAAATCGTGGTTTCAGGTTGAGCTCCGTGACATTGACGAAGGATCGTCGACGAAATGGATATATAAATAAACTAGAGAGTCCAACACTCATGTAAATATTAGCCTATCCATTATCTACATGTATTTTCTACATGGATACCAAGTTTCAAGTCAATCGGATGCATGGTTCAGTAGTTATAACGGAACATCCGTAAAAACCACTGTAGATTTATATATTATTAGTATAGATAAAAAAACACGTGTGGCACTATTAAAATAGTAGAAAGCTCGCTAGATTTATAAACAGTAGATGATGACCGAGCTTTGCTTGGTTTTTTTTTTGATAAGCCATCTTGTTTTGTCTTTAAAGCGGTTAGTTGCCCTCAATTAAGAAAAATAGTATTATTATTCGCCAATAGATGTCGGGAAGAGTTGATAATTGAAAACACGGATAATGTTTTTAATGAAAAGACAAAGTTATTTTTAACAACATTTTCTGAAAATAAATCGTAGCTAGATTGATTTATCGCCCCCGAAATCCCCTGTATACTACATTTTATGAAAATCGTTAGAGCCGTTTCCGAGATTCAGATTATATAGGTATATATTAATATACAAGAATTGCTCGTTTAAAGGTATAAGATTAACAAAAGCAAAACATTAACTTTCCCCTTCACACTCATAAGTTAGACCGCGCGAGAGAGAGATGGGCAGACTTTTCTTGATGCGCATGCAGTGCGACGTCACGCCGCGCGCTTATTCACAAACACTACACAAGCGCAACGTGTGGATGTGTTGAACGCGAGCTACATGATAGGCGGAGTGGGGGTGTTAGGTTTTATTTTCGTTACAAAATTTCTTGATTCAGTCGCCGCGCCCAAAGCCCGCGATTAAAGCTATGCAATAACTTAAAATGTACCTAAACCGTGCGTGCTGAATACGAGTCCTTGTACACTAGAAACACTCAAGCAAGCAACGAGCAAGGTCTCTGTTGACTGAGGTCTATACTCTCTTTTCTTGTCTCAAAGAAATTTGGCAACTTCAGTATCGTTTGTTGTAAGATAACTGCAAGTCCTTTTCAAGACATAAACAGAACAGTTCAGCCGCTCATGTTCAGTTCGCCTGGCTCACTTTATTTACCAAATATATTTTTACAGCCGATTTCAACGGATGAATAAGCTAGCCCAAGGTATAAGTATCATAATTAATCAAAGAAACCACATCTAATTTTGTTCAACCTTTTAGGGATTGGCGGACACAAACGCGCAGACGGCCGAAAATATCCAAGACAAGAACAAAAATGAGAGCTTGCTAGGAAAATATTCCCTAAAGTATAAGTGTCGAGCTAATATTTGCCCATCCAATCAAGCCCCTAGAAATGTAAGAAAACAGCGTTGGAAGGAATCAAGATTAATATATTTTTGCTGCGCACTAATCATGGAGCTATGATCGCAGTGGCATACTTATCATCTACAATACCCACAAAGAGATAGTCACTACTTACTTACTTACCACCACCCTACTTATTTCTGTCGTGAAGCAGTAATGCGTTTCGGTTTGAAGAGAGGGGCAGCCGTTGTAACTATACTTGAGACCTTAGAACTTCTATCTCAAGGTGGGTGGCGCATTTAGGTTCTAGATGTCTATGGGCTCCAGTAACCACTTAACATCAGGTGTAATGTGAGCTCGTCCAACCAACTAAGCACTAAAAAAAAAACCTTTGATACAATTGAAAATTGACGTATACTTCCTACCTTCTCTGAGTTCCTCCCGGTACGGGAGTCGCAGCAAGCCTCGCCTGTCTCTTTAGCAATTGCACGGTTAGTGCGAAAGACACCACCATCGTCAGCATCGGAATGTAAAACGCAACCAGAGACCCGAATATCCAGAAAAGCCTGTTGTTGATCACACACAAATCCGGCGTCGGCATTATATTCGTCTTGTTGATCAGACCTGTCGGAATTAATAAAAATGTTAATATACGTGTCAGACTAGTCAAATACCCGGTTTTAAGAGTAGGACAACATTATTACAAACGAAATTAGGACTCTCGCTTCAAATCTATGTGATACGGTAACCACTAAGCACAATGTAAGTCGACTAATCTAAACCAGTTATAAGACTTAGTTGCGCTTTCGACGCACTTAATTTTTTTATTCTACATTTAATTTTGATAATTAAATCAGTGCAATTAAGGCTTACATTAAACGAAAACTATAACTTCGCTAACCGAATATACCACAGACATAAATTTCGTCTCGCAACACATCTATATATTAATACGTGAAGCAAAAACTTGGTAGGTATCCCTTTTTACGAAAATTTCGCGGACGGAGGAGTATGAAATTTTCCACACTTATAAAGAATATAGAGAAGAAGTGCACAATGCTAATATTTTTTTTAAATAATGCATAATAGATACATTAAATCAATAAAGAAAACATTACACACACTACATACCATGTATTTGACGCACACGAATGCTATTACTATTTATTGTCAAACTTTTGTTCTTGGCGTCTGTTGTCAAATTGAGAATAGATTAAATATTGTTTGCCTTTGTTAATATTTGTTACAGTGTAGTCTTGGCGAAATTTGTGATTATAGAAGTATAAAATACAATCATAATAGTGTACAAACTTACAATTCCAATTAATTATAGTCGAATTTCGACTACTGCGGGACCTCTCGTTTTGATAATTAAGTCAGTGCAATTAAGGCTTATATTAAACGAAAACTATAACTTCGCATATCAAATATATCACAGACACATCACATAAATTTTGTCTCGCAAAACATTAATCTAATTTGACAGCACACAAGAAAAATCAAAAGAACATTTCCCCAGCTCATCTTGCCAACTTACACTCCCGTGCTAATATCCATTAGCTAGAATACCATTAATGTTCTCTTTGTGGTATAACGCAAATCACTGAATCGATTACAACGACTTAGAGAACTCTGGCCCTCGTCCAAATAGCTGACGAAATTTCAATTTCAAATCAATGTAAATCCGACGCTACCAACCTAGAGGTTTCGGAAATGTTAACTAGAATTTTGAACAAGTGTCAACTATAGAATATTGGAGTAGTATTAATTAAGGACATTGTTCCTGAAGGCGAATAGGTGACTCAACTAGTGATATCCGGAATTATTTTTAGCCATCTGATACCCTCGTATGATTGTATCATTACTTTCCAGCACCATGTATATTATTAATCTTTAACCCATGGTAATTTTTCTTTTCGATGATGCGATGGTCTTTGCCTATTATTTTATCCAGTGTTTGTTTAAGCGGATTGAATATTGGAAAACTCAAACCTAATAGCCAATTCTGCATTAAACTATAACTTAGCGTCTAGGAAATAATAATTTATTAGTGGAAATGCTAGGAGCTTAAATACGCTCAAAGTATTTGGACCTTCGGTAAAGTACTTTAATTTATTATTGGGAGCACGCTAGGGTGAAAATGTTTCGACTTTAGAAACCGCTTCATTAATTAGCAGACAACAAAACAAAATTATTTACGAATCTTCACATTAAGATTTAATGGTGTGACCCATTTGTTGTACTCACGCCACAATCTAAAATATTAAAAAGGTATTTTTCGAATACTTTTTTTTTTAAATAGCCTTTAAATGCGGCTATTATTTAAAATGTCTCCTCATCTATTTTCCTAAGTGGTAATATTATCTTTTATGGTATTTTGAGTGTTGGAAGGCGAAAACGTGATTGTATATTTTAGGCAATTGTACCAACTAACCCAAAAAATAAATCTAAGCCAAGATGCCTACAAGCCCTAACCTCTAAATTTCATAACGCATGCGATTAGAGAATGTAGATGAAGAATACGAGGCACTGGACAACAGAAAAGATCCCAATGGTCAAAATATCGATCAACTGTTTGCCCCTAAAGAAATAAGATAAGACAATCCTGCATATTTTCGCAGTAAATCGATCATGCATTGCGCATCAAGTAACAGAACAGCAGTAGCTGAACATTCGTCGAAATTTTGATCTAAAACAGTATTTTTATAATTTGGAATTTAAATTCATAAAAAAATTACCACGAAAGCCAAATGATATTGAGGGCTCACGGCAATTCAATTTGCTTAAACAGACATTTCTATGACAATGACATTCGAGTTAAAATATTAACGAACTGAACAAAAATTTTCATCTTTAATTTTCATATTCATTCAACGTTCATTCAACGTGAAATTTTAAATAAAATTCGAGAGATTCGATTGTAGGATGAAATTAAAAAGGTTTTCTTTATAAAAAGTACTAGCTGACCCGGCAGACTTCGTAGTGCCTCAATCGATAAATAAAAGACCTAAGCTTTGGTATAAAATAAACTTAAAACAAACAAAACGAATCCGTCCGATCGGCTCATATTGTGTAAATGTTTCGAGCTGCACCATTTTTATTTATTCGCCAAGATTATCAAAAACGATTCAACCTTAGCGGATAAATCTTAGAAAAATTTAATTACATTTTCGAATTTAGATTCTGTTTTGTGCAGTACACAACATTGTGTACGTTTGTATGTGTGTGATTAATACTATATACATACATATTTTACATAAATTATGTATTATACATAGTATAAAGTCTGTACATAGTAAACACAATGCTGTTTTTTATAGATTCAAAGTAGCAACACTTCCTCGTGTAATCATAGTTAAGCGTTGTACTGGATTATGATAACAGCATTCTTTTAGTATTAAAATTTACTTATTATTTATTCGTAGGTATTAGATCAGATAACTCGGCTCTTCAATTTACCTTTGACATTAAATAAGACAGATCGTGAGCTACATTCAATGTAAACGAACAATAACATCGTCTGTGGCGACAACGTAAACTTTCCAGTGTTCGAAAGAACAAAATCGAAAATCATTTAATGAAAATAACGAACCCGAGCTAAAACAGAAAACGTAATTAAATAAAAATTAATTGAGTTATGTTTGCGACTCGAACATGGCGTATAGTATTTCAAATTGAAAGCTTTTCGAATTTGCTGACATAATTCACGAAAGAAAATAATTTGCAGCAAATAATTGGTGGTAGGACCTCTTGTGAGTCCGCGCGGGTAGGTACCACCGCCCTGCCTATTTCTGCCGTGAAGCAGTAATGCGTTTCGGTTTGAAGGGTGGGGCAGCCGTTGTAACTATACTGAGATCTTAGAACTTATATCTCTAGGTGGGTGGCGCATTTACGTTGTAGATGTCCATGGGCTCCAGTAACCACTTAACACCAGGTGGGCTGTGAGCTCGTCCAACCATCTAAGCCATAAAAAAAAAATTAAGAACTTTTCGAGACTCGAACGGTGCAGGAGTCCTTTTACGACGATATCCAAAGAGATATTGAGAATTTCTGCAATTGCTGAAAAGTTCAAGTGCATTTGAGATCACTTGTAAAGAAACAAAGGAATATAGACAACTCCGATAGCATGAATCTTTGAATTACAAAGACTTTTATTAAATTTAGAACAGAATATCTCGATAATGTTGAATACTTTTGATTGAGATCAATAGAAGATGAGTTTACGGGCCAACTGAATTAACTGAATATTGTTTAAGAATTCTCTTAAGGTTGGCCACGCGGTAACGCTACAGAAACACCAAGTAAGCGAATGTATCTCACGATTACAGAAGTCGCCAGCCATCTTGAGACGTGAGGTCGATTTCTATTATTGATACGACGGAGCCCAGTTGGATTGGTTGAAGAGTTGATTGAAGAGATCTTTAACCCACAGTTAATAACTGCTTCGCAGCAGAAATAGGTCGGCTGGTTCTGTTCGCGCCGTATCTTACCATTATGCACGAAATAAAAACATCTAAAATAGAATGTAATTCTACATCCTTCTGTCCTAAGAACATTCATTCATAACCTCGAAAACCATAAAGTATTTGAAAGGTAAAAATAGTAAAAAAATAATAGCTTAAAAAAACAAAAAAAAAATACGCTTTTATAGAAAATTAAATTAAAAAATAGAAAATAAATTTTAATAAATTTGAATTAAAAATTGTGTAAGAGAAACTGATTTTATTGTAAAAAAAAACGTGAAAAGACACTTCGGGTCTTCGGGTCAAGAAAACTAAAAATCGCTAATCCTGATTATCCTAGTAAGGATAACGGATCAAACTGCTTAAAATATTGAATTGTCATCGGTCCTTAATAAGTATGCCAAATTTCGAGTAAATCTGACGTTTTGAAGGGGGTCAAAATCATGTTCAAAGATTCCGTTAAATACATACTAACATACGTATGAAGCTAATAAAAGCGTATTAACATGAAAAAACGCTAGAATACATACTTATGTGTATTAACAATAATATCATCCCAACTTCGTATATAAGCTACTTACAATGAAATATTCATTCGAAAAGTTAAGTCAAACCGAAAGAGTTATTTTGTTAATATGCAAAGGACACATCTCAGAATTCAGATAAGCTTTCATGTAGAGTTCGTAACAAGAATCGGTGGTAAAGTTCGACGAGAAACTTAAGAAAGTCGAGTTTTCACGACGAACATTCCTTGCAGGTTATAATCACAAGACTGTATTTTACGTTCGACTTACAGGCCGTTAACGAGAACTTGTAAAACTTCGAGTATCAAAAACCGTAAAAGCTCTGTTTAAGTTCAGCTTAATCTTTTTCAATGTGCCTATTTTTTGGCTGTGTTCAGCTGTGGCTGTGGCTGTTTCCTGGTATATTTCTGGCGGACATATTTTAATTTAAATTCTCATTCATGTTGAAATGTATCTTAATACAAATACAACTATTATTATTACGGTTTCATCTCGTATTTATTTATTAATTACTAGCCGTACTCACCCGCATTTAAAATTAACATTATTATTTATTGTCATTATTATTAGGGAGTCCAACACTCATATAAATATTAGCCTATCCATTAAGTAAATGTATTTTCTACATGGATACCATGTTTCAAGTCAATCTGATGCATGGCTCAGTAGTTATAACGGAACATCCGTAAAAACCACTGTAGATTTATATATTAGTATAGAAGTATAAATAAATTTTCGACGATTACAATAGTTCACAGTCTTCGTGCTCGCGGGGGAGTTTTTGTTCATCCACAATCGAGCATTGACCTTTAATAACCTCCACCATAGCTTCATGTCACTCGAAATGGCTCAGCTCAAGACGCTGATTTATGAGAATTACCAATTATAATATAGTTACTTCATAAAATCTTACCTAATACCGTAATTGAACTGGAGACCACCATGCTGAGTAGCCACACGAGTGCTATCTTGATGACCACAAGCCTCTTCGTTGAGTGATGGCGACTCTTCAACGGGTTCCGTATACCGAGATACCTGAGATCACAAAAACGCTGTTAATTATAAAAATGAACTAAATATGTACGTTTTTATAAAACCGCTACAGTAATTTAAACTAATTATTTTTTTATTGTGGTTACCGGGGCCCATAGACATCTACAACGTAAATGCCGTCACCCACCTTAAGATATGAGTTCTAAGATCTCAGTTTTTACAATACAACGATTGCCCCACCCTCCAAACCGAAACGCATAACTGCTTCACGGCAGAAACAGGCAGGGTGGTGGTACCTACCCGCGCGAACTCACAAGACGTCCTACCACCAGTAATTACGTAAATTATAATTTTGCGGGTTTGACGTTTATTACGCGGCGTTATTCCTTCACCGTGGAAGTCAATCGTCAACATTTGTCAAGTACGTACTTCATTAGAGAAATTGGTATCCGCCTGTGGGATTCAATTACCTTGACTTAGTTGTTCATTAACATGCTGTGACACTTGAGCTACGGTGACCACTAACTATCGTATGCTCATCTACCTTCGGGAACAAGGAAAAGTGTATCAGTACGTAGAAGAGTTTTAATGTAGCGCTTAAATGTATACAGTCTATAATTGTATACTTTGAAAGTCTTTTTAGTATCTATGGTGGCCCCGGATGGATATGTATAACAATCCGGTATATTTCTGCCGCGAAGTCAAAACGCGTTTCAGTTTTACAAAACTTATCCTATCTCGAATTTGCTGTTGGCACTTTCTGAAATTTATAAGCTTCATTTAACATCAGGTGGGCTGTGAGCAAAACAAATTGTCTATTTGTTTGCTCTGATATGGCGGAGACATTGTGATGTAGATCGATAGATATCGATGATATTCTTTTCGAAGGGTGGGGCAGCCTTTGTAACTATACTTGAGACCTTAGAATTTATATCTCAAGGTGGGTGGCGCATTTACGTTGTAGATGTCTATGGGCTCCAGTAACCAGTACCGTCTACCACCAATTGAATATTTCTATCATTAAATTTCTTAATAAAATTATTGACAATACCAATCTTTTGCAAAGACAGTAATGTAAATCGAATTCAACACAGATTGAGCCAGAGACGTATAAAACACAGAATCGTATCGTGTAAGTCAAGACAAATGAAGCAACGCTAAGAAGCAATTACTGGTGGTAGGACCTCTTGTGAGTCCGCGCGGGTAGGTACCACCACCCTGCCTATTTCTGCCGTGAAGCAGTAATGCGTTTCGGTTTAAAGGGTGGGGCAGACGTTGTAACTTTACTGAGACCTTACAACTTATATCTCAAGGTGGGTGGCGCATTTACGTTGTAGATGTCTATAGGGGCTCCAGTAACCACCTAACACCAGGTGGGCTGTGAGCTCGTCCACCCATCTAAGCAATAATAAATATAATTAAAAAAAACTACGTATCAGCCGTGAAATTATTCACCCACATATATGGTATAACAACAAAAAAAAAACTTTACGTAAAAATAAAACAAAAACGACTGACTGACTACACACACAAAAAAAACGGAATGCCTTTTTCTCTCGTCAAAACGAAAAAAAAAAAACCATTTGCGATTTTATTTTCGTATTCCGAGCGGTTTGGATCAATTGATTTTCTAAATAACGAAACGTATTTCGGCTGAATGCATGTTTGAAAAGCACCGAGACCCGAACCTCGAATGATCCTTTTTATTATGGAACAAAATTAAATATGGACGCTCAACATTTTAAAAGAAAGAAAAGATTTTGATCGACACGATCTAATTTATGCTTTCGGTGGCCCGACAAACTAACGGGTCATCTGGTGTTAAGAGATGTTAATTTCAAAGGTTATATCGAAAAAAATATTACATAGGTAAATTTTTTTTTTTTTTTTTTTGTTATGATTGAAATTTTATCGTTCCGACGCTGACTTCATGTATTTCCGAATTGATTCGAGGCCCAGGTCGTCATGTAGGTCAACGTTCCTCACGAACCACGGAGCCCCGACAGCTAACCTGCAAAAGCGGGATTGTAGGGATTGGAGGGTGTCTATGTGTGTGCGGGCCGCGTGAGCGAACACCACACTCGCGTAAGTCATGACGGGCCTTATGCAAGTTTTGTAAAGTGTCACCTTGTTCCGAAGGGACATTTTACTCCGCTTACAGATCATGGGGTAGAGTCTACCGAGAATAAACGCGGCACGGTCACGGACTGATTTTATATGCGGGCGGAATGTCATCGATGCATCCAGGGTAACGCCCAGGTACTTGACCTTCCTGGCCCAGGGTAT
>NW_021011581.1:612916-653089 GCF_003987935.1 Bombyx mandarina
GGGTGCAGGCGACCTACGAGCAAGTGTAGGTGTTTTAGAGGGCGCGACGGAGGCCGCGGATGATCGCTCAGCTGAAACGATGGTCACGGCGGACGACGCAGCAGCTTTTCTCGCCAGTATAGGCGACACGGGAGCGGCAGGCACGACAGAGGCTGCGGTGCTCAATGCAGAAGCTCTGCACGCAGGTACAGGCGACGCAGGAGCAGCGAGCGCGGCGGAGTCCTCGAGAGGGCTCGCAGTGTGATTGGCCTTGAAGGCCAAAAACTCCGAGGCGAGCTGTGGGTGGCGAAGTCGGAGGAATTCCGCGAATACAGCGTCCATGATCGCTGAGTACCCAGGTGGGGCGGCCCCGGGTCTTGAAAACACTCGCCTTGCGGCGAGGCCCCAACTTCTCGGACCTGAGCGGTTCTATTGAACACAGGTGGCAATGCGGCGCGATTACTACAGGACAAAGAAAAAGCACAACAAAACAGAAATTACAAAAAGAAACAAAACAAATAAATACTTGCAGGAAAACACTTTGTCGGCAAATGTTCCACGAACACAAAAATAACTAAAACAAAACAAATAAAAGCTTCCAGGAAACACACTTGGTCGGCAGATGTATCACGAACACAGGCCGCGCGAACAATGGCCGGGCTAACAAAAGCCGGGCGAACAAAGACCGGGCGATCGAGTGGACGATGAGCACGTCCGCACGTGACGGGTGCCTCTATCGGAAAGGTACATACTACAGACCCTAACTCGCTGCAGATGGGTGACTTCATTATGAACGGAGCGATCGGTTGGGGGTGTCTCGCGTCCCGACCCTGCAGGTTGGTTCTGACCTTTGGGGGATCGGACGCTTGGGCAGAGTGCAGGGGAGTCGTTTAATGCGCAGGGCCCTAAATACCATCTTTGGGCTCGCAGTCCACTCCCAACATCTGCGGACCATCCAGTCCAACATACTCTGCGCCCCTACACGCGGAACCGTGGAGGAGGAAAGGCGCAAAAAAATAGACGAAGACCCAATCAGCGCTTAGTTCCACTATCTCATAACGCGCACACGAAGAAACCAATCTTTTTTTTATTGTATAGATAGGTGGACGAGCTCACAGGTGTTAAGTGGTTACTGGAGCCCATAGACATCTACAACGTAAATGCGTCACCCACCTTGAGATATAAGTTCTAAGGTCTCAGTATAGTTACAACGGCTGCCCCGCCCTTCAAACCGAAACGCACTACTGCTTCACGGCAGAAATAGGCAGGGTGGTGGTACCTACCCGCGCGAATTCACAAGAGGTCCTACCACTAGTAATCACACCTAAATACAATGTTATTAACATCCTGTACGAATGACATTAACTTTAACATCGCAACATTGTTTTAACGTTTATAACCTACATTAAACTCACATCCGAGTTTTCGTATGACAGAGCTTTGTAGTTATTTGAAAACAAAAGAATCCTTTCAGGAACAAAATCGTAAAACGCTTGAAATTTTTACTATCGCACTAAACGAAAAGAAATGGCGTACGTAGCAACATCTTCAAAATGTAAAATGTATCTAGTTGCCACTATTATTACCCGTAGTCGGAAATATAACATTGTAGACGAGAGGATCGCGTGCGTGTGTTAGCTTTGCTTCTTAGCGTTGCTTCATTTGTCTTGACTTATATGATACATGTTTCTGTTTTACACATCTCTGGCTCAATCTGTGTTAAATTCGATTTACATTACTGTCTTTGCAAAAGATTTGTATTATCAATAATTTTATTAAGAAACTAGCTGACCCGGCAGACTTTGTAGTGTCTCAATCGATAAATAAAAGACACAAATAAAAGGAATCCGTCCGACGAGGGCACATCAAAGGGAAAACAAAATTGTTATTTTTATTTAATTCCGAGCTTTTTCATATTTATCTAAAATCTACCTTTTAAACCTTCTCTGGACTTCCACAAATAATTCAAGACCAAAATTAGCCAAATCGGTTCAGCCGTTCTCGAGTTTTAGCGAGACTAACGAACAGCAATTCATTTTCATACATATAGGTGGTAGGACCTCTTGGGAGTCCGCACGGGTAGGTACCACCACCCCGCCTATTTCCGCCGTGAAGCAGTAATGCGTTTCGGTTCGAAGGGTGGGGTAGCCGTTGTAACTATACTGAGACCTTAGAACTTATATCTCGAGGTGGGTGGCGCATTTACGTTGTAGATGTCTATGGGCTCCAGTAACCACTTAACATCAGGTGGGCTGTGNACCCCGCCTATTTCCGCCGTGAAGCAGTAATGCGTTTCGGTTCGAAGGGTGGGGTAGCCGTTGTAACTATACTGAGACCTTAGAACTTATATCTCGAGGTGGGTGGCGCATTTACGTTGTAGATGTCTATGGGCTCCAGTAACCACTTAACATCAGGTGGGCTGTGAGCTCGTCCATCCATCTAAGCAATAAAAAAAAATATATATATGTATATAGAAATAATGATAGAAATATTCAATTGGTGGTATTGTAAGCATGCGTGGATAGGTATCACCATCCTGTCTAATTCTGTCGCAATACAGTGCGTTCCGTTTTTAAAGTTTGTATTAAAATATGACTGAGAGTTCGACTTATCTGTCACGGTGAGCTTCGATAACCTATTTGCACTGTGTGGGCCGTGAGTTAATGAATCCGTTTAGCGCAATAAATACAAAACAAAATTATATAAACTACATTTCAGTTATTTCCAAATAAAAAGTTTTGAAGACCATCATGGCTACATCGCTTGATAAGAACACACCAGCTGTATATAAGCTTTTGACGATTCGAACGCTAAATTCAAATAAGATACGATGTTTAGGAGGGAGAGAGAGAGAGAGATAAAGAAAGTATACTTTATTGCACACCAAAGTACGAGAACAACATTGAAAAACAGTCAACTGACAGGTCTTATCGCTACAACCGATATTTTCCAAACAACCATTTTTATTTGGAGGATTTCTAAAAAAGATACAGTATTTTGCCGTGTGATATTATTAACAATATTAAGAGTTTTCTTCTTCGTCTTGCTCTTATTCCACAATGTGTTAGCGTAGCAGGTCCTGTTTTTCCATTCCACCATACGCCATCTCTGCACTTACATTCTTTTCACGTATATCCTCCTTCAAACGGTCTATCTAAGTATTTATATGTAGAACATCCCTTCTCATTCTAATATCTACTTTAATACCCGGGGACTCTTTAACCACATCATCATCCTCTCTATGCATATAATGCCTAAACAACGACAACTTTCAATTTCTTATTTTTTACTGTCACTGGCACTACTTTCAGACTTCCCCTTATTTATAATTTTGTCCATTCTCATTACTCAACACTCGTCTATCTGGTGAATGTAACCTTCTTTCATTCCCCGCTTTCGCAGACCAACAATACGACAGGTCTTACAGCTGAATTGGAAATCTTATAATTAAGTTTAGGGGACATTCACCATTCACGGAACTTGTCGCCATTTCATCGACCATTCTGCATATTTGCACATTAATAATATTCAGAGTGATCTATAAATCCTTAAGCAGATTATTAAATACTGATTAAAAATAAATATCATGTAAATTAATTAATTATTAATTAATGTAAATTACAATAAATATAAACCTACACGTATGATCCGTTGTTAATATACCATTATATAAATCTCTTTCAATGGAAACAAATCTATCATAAAATTAATAATTCTGTAACTAAAATTATCTAAGAAATATACGAATCACAGATTCAATATAATATTAATTACTCAGATCATCGAAACATCAATATCTATCTATAGTTATATATGAACTTCAAATATTACCTAATGTACGTTCTGATTACTGAGGGGGATAATATCATATCTAATAATCTTTCATATCAGCTCAATACCAATAAATATTCCATTAACTTATATTCGCTTTTATTACAATAACAGTAGGGAATGGAAGCGATGGATTTTATTCTGAATGTTTATCGGGCCTAAAATTACGTGTGATATAATGTTTCCTACAGGTTTGAGAGTTCTGAATAAACATTCTTTTATTAATTTCGAAGGCAGTCGAATATACGATGTATGTACGAGACATCGATAGAAAATAGCCTCATTCATAACGTCAGTAATGCTAATTTCACAACCACATTGCTACCATACTACAGGGCCGTTTCAAACCTCGTTTGAAGATGACATTTTTTTATTTATATTTTTATTGCTTAGATGGATGGACGAGCTCACAGCCCACCTGGTGTTAAGTGGTTACTGGGGCCCATAGACATCTACAACGTAATGCGGACTCACACGCCTTACCGCCAGTAATTATTATACATATTGTAATTTTTTCGGGTTTGATTTTTATTACAGAATCTCATCCCTCTACAGTGAAAGTATTTCGCGAACATCTATTAAGTAGGTACGTATTTCACTAGAAAAAGAAAAGAAAAAGAAAGAAAGAAAAAGATTCTACGGGAAAATCCCTGGCTTCCTCTCATATTTCAACACCGTAGCTTATCTTGAAAATGTAGTTATAGCTATGTTTTTGCTAGTATATGAGGTTCTCTGTGTTAAATACTGTAATAATAATTCGACGCTTGAAAGGCAAACGTGACTAAGCGACAATAACTGCTTGGTACATAAATGATAGGCAATAACCATATTCGATGCGCAAAAAATATATATTTCTAGGTCTATTAAAATCATTTCAATCCTACAGCTACTAGCTAGATTTTACTACAGCTAGATTCGTTAATTTTTTTTTTTTTCAGGTATATCAACCTTAAATTTGTCTACTGTAAAGTTCACGCATTGTCGCTTAGTCACGTTTGCCTTTCAAGCGTCGAATTATTGATATGGCAAAATCAAAATTAAATTTCCGTCGTTTCATTCTATTCAGTGCCATCGAAACTAATATTCAGGGATATATAATAGTTGAGTGTGCCTAGTGCAAACATTATATTCTCTCACGTACGAGATTACTCCGGTAAACAAGCCTTTACCGTGAAATAAAGTCATACTAGGGTCTGTATATATGGACTGTGTCTTATATCGTTTGACTGTGTATTTTTTTATAGATTTAATATATAATACACTATATACATATATATGAACATAATATACACAGTGGAACTGAGTGAAAGCTATGTGTGAAAAAGTGAAAAGAATTGCCTGGTTTTGTCATTTATAGCTTCTAAACCCTCTGCGTATTAGAATTAGAGGAAGAGAAAGAGAGAGACGTGGATTCTCATTGTGCGTGATCTTCTAGCTGTGACTACTGCTTATTTACAACTCGAAGTAGAGTGAGCATGTACATACTCACTTATGTGGCATGTGTTAAGTGGTTACTGAAGCCCATAGACATCTACAACGTGAATGCGCCACCCACCTAGAGATATAAGTTCTAAGATCTCAATATAGTTACAACGGCTGCCCTACCGTTCAAACCGAAACGCATTACTGCTTTACGGCAAAAATAGGCAGGGTGGTGGTACCTACCCACGCGGACTCACAAGAGGTTCTACCACCAGTAAGAATATTTTCTCTAAATTTCACAATAAATCATAAATACCAGCTGTACTGCTAATGTTTTTTAATATTACGAGGAACGTGGGTACTTACATTTTCCTTACACATATTTGACCCTTAATTTTATCAAACATAAAATATACCTAATTGCAGTTTTCTAAGTCAAAACTTAAAATCCCAAATGTGAAATGTATTTATGTGTCAAAAATCGCGTGATGAAATCCAGAGTGAGTTTGGTCAACCACACAGAATCCAACTACAAAATTATCAAATGAAAACATTCTATAGTCTCCGGTTTCTCGGGGATTTTAATAGAAGTCATCATTCCTAGTATCGAAAACGACCTCTCAGACTGAAATAGATCCTCAACAAGAACATTCCCGCGGATGGATCTTTACTTAAACAAACTTTAATAAAAACGTCACTTGACATACGAACTATAACGACTACAACCAATGATGTTATAGTAAAAAGACTTTTTACTATAACATCATTGACTACAACGGACGAAAGACGCACGAGCTCATCGAGAACAAACAAACACGTTTTTACTGGTGGTAGGACCTCTTGGGAGACCGCACGGGTAGGTACCACCACCCCGCCTATTTCCGCCGTGAAGCAGTAATGCGTTTCGGTTCGAAGGGTGCGGTAGCCGTTGTAACTATACTGAGATCTTAGAACTTATATCTCGAGGTGGGTGGCGCATTTACGTTGTAGATGTCTATGGGCTCCACTAACCACTTAACACCAGGTGGGCTGTGAGCTCGTCCATCCATCTAAGCATTAATAAATTTAAAAAAAATACGTAAACATTTATTTTATACTAGCTGACCCGGCAGGCTTCGTAGTGCCTCAATCGATGAATAAAAGACCTAAGCTTTTGTATAAAATAAACATAAAACAAACAAAAGGAATCCGTCCGAAAATTTGTTATTTTTATTTAACTCCGAGCATTTTCATGTTTATCTACCTTTTAAACCCTCTCTGGAGTTCCACAAATAATTCAAGACCAAAATTAGCCAAATCGGTCCAGGCGTTCTCAAGTTTTAGCGAGACTAACGAACAGCAATTCATTTTTATATATATAGATATTCGTCGCATCGTCAACATCGCTTATGTGAAAGAGCCCCTTCGCACTACCTGAACGGAATATCAACACTAAAAGGTGCCTACCTTGTAAAAGGTACGTCACTCAAAATGGCCACTCAAGGGAACGTCCTGTATTTTTTTTCTCTGCTCGACAACAAAAAGATTTACAGACCAGACCTATCCGTTACTGTTATACCAATGTTTTTATTTTGAAGGTAGTAGTAAATTGATTTATATTCACTGCGGGAGGCTAGACTTAATCATCTGTAGACACGCAGGTTCTGCTTCAAGTAATTTTTATTTATTAACTAAATATGTCGCATCAGTTAAAGTTTCCTAAACAGTTTTTTTTTTTTTTTTTTATAATTGCTTCGATGGGTGGACGAGCTTACAGCCTACCTTGTGTTGAGTGGTTACCGGAGCCCATAGACATCTACAACGTAAGACCGCCACCCACCTTGAGATATGAGTTCTAAGGTATATAGGTAGTTACAACGGCTGCCCCACTCTTCAAATCGAAACGCATTACTGCTTCACAGCAGAAATAGGCAGGGTGGAGGTACCTACCCGTGCGCACTCACAAGAGGTCCTACCACCAGTAATGTTGTCTTCGATAAGTTATAATATCATAGATAAACCGTATGTTGCGTGATGGTCATTGAGCGTGGACTATATTTTTTGTATGAGATATTTATTGTACCTTTATATTACAAATGAACGACTTAATATAAGAAAACTATAAAATTTATGCATTGAAAGATGATTGGTGTCATGGCGGACGTCGCTCGCTGACATTTTTACGTTCAGAAACTGAACACGAAAGTATCAACGTTTGAGAAGTTGTGGTTTAGAGATCTGTATTTTTCTTAATACCATTTTTTCTGATGAAATACGTACGTACGACATATTTTCATGTCATGAATGACTCTCACAGCGAAGGAATAACATCGTGTAATAGAAATAGAAACCAAGAAAAATAAAAAGTGTTCTTACTGATCGAGTAAGTGGCACCTGTGACAGAGATGCTGAGAAGTGCGCGTTTGGGATGGTATGGACATGTGATGAGACGAAATGAAAATGAGGTTGGTAAGAAAATTTGAAGTATGAATGTGGAAGGATATAGAGGAAGAGGTAGACCTAAGAAGAAATGGATGGATTGCGTGAAAGACGATAAAGGTAAGAGGGGAGTGAGCGAAGAAATGGTATATGATAGAAGAGTATGGAAGGAGAAAACATGTTACGCCGACCCCAGGTAACTGGGAGAAGGGCAGGATAATGATGATGATAATGATAACTTATCGGGTAATACTAGGCCGTCTTATGAGCCTGCACAAGTTGGTACCGCTACCCTGCCTTTTTTGCCGCCAAGCAGTAATGTGTTCTGATTCGAGGTACGAGACCGCCGGTGTAGTAGTATAGAACTGAGTCTAGAACTCAAATCTCAAAATGGTTATTGGCTTTCACGTTGTAAAGCTTATGAGCTTTGGTACCCACTTAACACCACCCGTAAGGTCAATGACCCGTTTTCTCAAGTAAAAAAGATGTGTGGTGTCGTGCAACACCGGATAGGAACGAAGTTCCTTATTATAAAAATATTAATATTTAGTTCTATTCGAGGTATAAAGAAAATAAAACTGGAGGTTTCGCAACAACCCACGGTTATTCCGTAGCGTGCGAACTTATTGTGGTACATTTCATTCACGGTTGTTTGCATAAGAGTTAGTGTATTGCGCAAACGAACGCTCGGAGAACACTGTGTGCATTTCTTATAAAAATCTTACGTTACGGACGTTTTTTCCCGGTTAGGGCACCCCTCCGCATCGTCCCATAAGGAACTTCGTTCCAAAAAAATCCATAATCAGCCATCAATACTTTACTTCTAATCCACAATTCGTATTAAGAAGATCTTATGTTATAACCAAAAAATCCAAGTTCAATTCAAAGACCATTCACGCCGTTGACTGGAAAACGAACTCCTCAAATCCAGCTCAAAGATTTCGCTCCATAAAAATTCAGATCTCGTAAATGGAATATCCGAGAAAATACGCTTCGTTCGTTTGATTTTATTTTTTTTGTTTTTGTCTTTCTCCCGTCACACAGGACTTTCGTTTATCAATATTCCAAGATAAGTGTATTGCGGACACAACGAAGGGTCACATTGTGCGCGATATAAACTTGTTTTCGATAAAAATGTCATTACCAAACTCGAGACGAGTCCGATTCTGTTGTTCTCAATAAAACGTCGAGTATTGCGGGATAGGAAGCATCAGTAAATACCGCTATTTTCTTTCGCAGAAAATTCGTATTACGTTCTGATAGAACAAGTTACTTCATTGCGCCATGTAGGTCACCGGTGACCTATATGGCAGTCAACGTGTTAAAAGTTTAGTCGTCGTAGCCTAAAGGATAAGACGTCCGGTGCATTCGTATATAGCGATGCAACGGTTTTCGAATCCCGCAGGCGGGTACCAATTTTTCTAATGAAATACGTACTCAACAAATGTTCACGATTGACTTCCACAGTGAAGGCATAACATCGTGTAATAAAAACCGAACCCGAAAAATTATAATTTGCGTAATCACTGGTGGTAGGACCTCTTGGAAGTCCGCACGGGTAGGTACCACCGCCCTGCCTATTTCTGCCGCGAAGCAGTAATGCGTTTCGGTTTGAAGGGTGGGGCAGCCGTTGTTACTATACTGAGACCTTAGAACTTATATCTCAAAGTGGGTGGCGCATTTGCGTTGTAGATGTTTATGGGCTCCCGTAACCATTTAACACCAGGTGGGTGCTCGTCCACACATTTAAGCAATAAAAAAAAAGTTAGAGCGGCAAAAGTTGCATTACAATAAAAACTACTGTTAAAGACTAAAGACTATAGACGTTTGAAAAAGAAAGTGGCGTACAGTCTGAATCCGGTGCCGGATGGTAAAATATAATCTATGGAACCACATTATGGAAGAGCGTCATTGTTTCAAGTAGTCAGGATGAAGAATGCGATGATAGAAACCTCTCACTTCGTATTCTTCGACCGATAATCTTTATGTATCTGCCTTCGAGAATTCTAACGCCAATTGCATTTTGGTACTCTTATCATCATGATAAAATCAGGTCACTGAGATTCAGATAAAGATTATATTGTAAAACTCGAGAGCGGCTGGACCGATTTGGCTAATTTTGGACTTGAATTATTTGTGGAAGTCCAGAGAAGGTTTAAAAGGTAGATAAATATGAAAATGCTCGGAAATATATAAAAACAAACAATTTTGTTTTTCCTTTGATGTGTCCCTCGTCAGACGGATTCTTTTTGTTTGTTTTAAGTTTATTTTATACAAAAGTTTAGGTCTTTTATTTATCGATTGAGGCACTACGAAGTCTGCCGGGTCAGCTAGTAATAACATATAATACATACCTTCCGATACTGATGAAACACATGTGCATGATGCTGGCGGAGCAGGCCAAGACATCGCAAGTGACGTACACGTTACACCACACCACACCCAACGGCCAATATCCTGGACAAATATGACCAATTAAAGCAACAAATTGGATCAAACAAATAAAATCCAACAGACAAAAGCAGCGATCGTCATGGAGAGGCTTGGGAGAGGCCTATGTCCAACAGTGGGCGTCTACGTCTGTGGGCTGATAGAATAGAAAAAAAAACAATAAAATCACAAATGGGAAACTAGATGCGAAAATTCGTACTTTGAAGCAACAATCACGTAACCACTGCAAGTATAATACAACAAATATAAACCATTGCTCAATTCAGTTCAATCTTGGACCTCATCTTTTTACTGGCGTGGGCCGTCTTGTGAGTTAGCATGGGTAGGTACCACTGCCCTGCCTGTTTCTGCTATGAAGCAGTAACGCCCATCGGTTTGAAGGGTGGGGCAGCCGTTATACTTTAAAACTGGGACTTACAACTTAGGTTTCAAAGCGGCCAGCGGCATTTACGCAATTGATCTCTATAGGCTCCGGTAACCACAACACCAGTTGGGCCGTGAGCTTGTCCGCCCATTTTAAAAAGTCGTTGTGGCCTAAAGGATAAGACGTCCGATGCATTCGTATGAAGCGATGCACCGGTGTTCGAATCCCGCAGGCGGGTACCAATTTTTCTAATGAAATACGTACTCAACATATGTTCACGATTGACTTCCACGGTGAAGGAATAACATTGTGTAATAAAAATCAAACCCGCAAAATTATAATTTGCGTAATCACTAGTGATAGGACCTCTTGGGAGTCCGCACGGGTAGGTACCACCGCCCCGCCTATTTCCGCCGTGAAGCAGTAATGCGTTTCGGTTCGAAGGGTGGGGTAGCCGTTATAACTATACTGAGACCTTAGAACTTATATCTCGAGGTGGGTGGCGCATTTACGTTGTAGATGTCTATGGGCTCCAGTAACCACTTAACATCAGGTGGGCTGTGAGCTCGTCCACACATCTAAGCAATAAAAAAAAAATCTGAGCAAAAGATGTAGACCATGTACTCATTCATCATATAGCAATAAAAAAGCCCTACAACAAAATCCGCCCTACAAAAGACTGCAAAAATCCAGAACACAATAAAAAAAAACAAAAAATACTTTCACGAAGTGAATCATTTACCGTGAACTGAACGGAACAACTCAGGTTCCTCCATTAAGGATTAAAGACGTAAGATTGTGAGCATATTTCCAGTGAACTTCATGAAGGCTTCATTCTATGTATATTACAGTCACATTACAAGAATTTCATTTTCCGTAACCAGCGCACAAAGTATCGTATGAATGAAGGATAAAATATTTTGCGTCTGAGATAGAAATATTGTTAGGTCTCATGAAAATAAGTATTATATATGAAAAACGTGACTCCAGACGTGAGTTGTAGTGGCATCATACATCGAACGCGATCGTACAACTAAGGAGGGAAAATTGCTTTCATCCGTCGAATAGATAGGGATTCGAGGATGTTTAGAATAGGAAATAACAAGCCTTTACGGAGTTAACATACGGTTGTGGAGGAGTACAAACGATCTGTCAATATTCCTGACAGTATTATCTGGGTAGAAGCTTGCTCCTTGAAATACACTTCACGCAGTGAATCTCTCTTTTTTTTATATCAGAACAACTGCAAACCTCCAGATATTAGAAATTATACTGTTCATTTTTATTGTAAGTATGTCACTTGTGCGCGGTCATTCGGCTGTCTTTCCTTTCAGATAAAGACCAAAATTGGTCCGAAATATGAAATTATTGTCATTAAATAATTGATTTACTACGATTGACTTGTGCATTTATAATTCAAATAGATGGATTTTTAAACTAAAAATAAAGTGTTCTTATTATAATGACTTCAAATATTTATAGCTTACCTAAAAATCCTGGTATAGCTCCCATTGGCATCACAAACAGACTAACCAACAGATCAGCGATGGCCAACGACAGTAAAAAGTAATTGGTAACGTTTTGTAGTCTCTTGTCCAGACAAACGGCCAAACACACTAATATATTGCCTAAGCCCCCGGCTACTATAAATAATATCACAAACAGAAAACTCCAATCATACCCCTTACTGGCCAACACTTCTCCCGTTAAGTTTCTATAGTTAAAGCTACACTGAAAACTTTCCACTGTATTTGTTTCGAATGTGCTATTAAAATCGTTAATGTAAAACGTCCGATTCAACACATCACTATAGCAATATAAATCCGAATTGCAAATGGTATCAGGCAGTCTCAACCACAAGTTCTTCAGTGCGTTTTCGAACATAACATTCATCAAATTCATCTTGAGCCCAGTGCTGCAGATCGTGCCGTTGCTATCAACAACCAGGTTGGTATTAAAACAAGTCGTGCAGCTGTAAGAGGTCTTATTTTGGATGTCGATGTTGAGTTCGCAAATATAGGCGTGATAGTCTTCGCTGCTGCAGTCGACGCCATAGTAGGAGCCGCAAAACTTTCCAGGGTACAATCGGCAGGGCAAATCTTGTAGGGCTTCTTCAATGAACGTTAAATTAGTATCCATACTCATTCCATGACTGTAGAACTTCTTCTCCCGCAGCTTTGAATGAACCGTAGCTGTCACATCTAGAACCAAAAAAAATATTCGAGATTTATATCACATTACTGTTAAATGATTAAATTAAAAACCGAGATTAACAATTTTTTTTTAGCTTTTTGAAATTTGGAAACCCGCTACCTACGTATAATATTTACGAAACTATTAATTTTTATTATTACCCATATGTCCAAAGACAATTCTTCGCCATTCGGGCGAGAGTGACATTAGCAGTAGTAAAGTGATTTACAATGACTTAAACCTCAATATCTCAACAGAAAAGTAAAAGTTTGAGACCTTCCTTCCTCCGTGAAAAATCATAGGCATTTAATAACATACATAAGTGCTTCACATTTTATGACCAAAGTATAATCGTGTGGCTTTGAGACTAAAGGCATCAAAGCCTTGATACAGCCATGAGAGCACTTCCCCCTGCATATTAAACAGGCAAGGCGAGCTATCAAGGACTCATTAACGCGAAACCTTCCAGACTGACTCTTGAACATCGATCACAAAGACCTCATAATAATATATTTTGACGTAATGCAAGTTCATCTCACGCATCTCGGTCAAGGTCTGCACTCAGTCTGTACCATGATATTTTAAAGCCATTGTGTACATATTGTGAAATCCATAATGGTGTTTTCACTATATACTTTTCAGAATAGAGTGAAGGACTCAGACCATTCAGTAAGACCTATTCAAACTAGACATGTTTGCTTAGCAACAAAAATAGTGACTGTCGTGATACCAACCGGTTCCGATTATACATTTTACCTGTGTCATTTGTATATTGCTATTAGATGTTGCCTAAAATCTGACCTGGTATTGATTAATAGGTGCGATATCTCAACAGCCGTAGCCTACCCTGTCCATTGAAAAGCATTCCACGGAATACTTTCCTCATATGGTGACTGACTAAAATTGGCCCTACGAGCATGGAGCTTGCCCAATAAAAGTTAATGTCAGTAGCCAAAAACTACACTGTACACCAAAACTATCCTCCTGAAATATCGCTAGACCAATATGTGACTTTTTTGAGAGCGGGATGCTTACAATATTAATCTAGGATGTCCGTCCCTCTGTCATCGATAAGAAAGTGCAGTATCAAATTTCTATGTTCTTGTTCAGTAAATTCAGTTATTTTCTTTAAAGACTCCAAGAAAAGGGGAGTTGTTCAATCAATATGTCGAAGACGATCATAAATTTGGTAGCTAAACGAAACGCGGTACGATTCTCGAGAGATGGCAGCACGATTGCGGTATCGAAACTCGGCTAACTTCGTGCTACGACAGAGCCTAGCCGGTTAAGGCGCATAGGCGCCATCACACTTACGTACCGGCCTTCTTGAAAACCGGTGCCTCCGTCCTAAGAACTGTCATTCGTTTTTGCTAACGTCAAGAGAAGATTTCTAAATTGTTCTAAGACATCAAACGTGATTGGTGTATTCAATATTTATCTTAGCTCGATCACTCCATTCGCCCCTACGATGTCTGACGATGGTGTTAATAATTGTGGCTTCTCCGACAAGTATATTTTTGGACCAACGTTTTTGCTCTTAAGAAGAGACAGAGTTATTCCCTGCACAAATACCCATTTTTTAATCGCCTGTTTAACTCCCGAGCTGTTCATAAGCATCTTCAGTTTTTAAAGGCAGTCCTTTTATTTTAACACACACCAATGTATCCTGGAAGGTGTTCGCAAATGCTTGCAATTGATAGTTTCTATTTATCGAATGGACAAGCTTGAGATCTATCTGGCTTTAAGTGACTACCGCTACCCATCTACGCATCATTACATGAAGCCCTGGTCTAGTAGTATTGTAAAGCCTCTGTCCACTTTTCAAACTAGAACATGACCGTCTTGCGGCAGAAATAGGTAAAATGGACCATCCATTGTCTTTTACAATAGGCCCTACCATCCATTATCATTATGACAACATGGTTTAATTATTTAATCGCTGCTGACCAAATAAATGTAAGGTTAAATTAAATTAAGACCTCAAATTTGCAAAAGAATAAATAAGCATTTCATTCCGGCCAATTTTTTAAACAAATAAGGATAAAGAAATAGACTTGTTGGCCTCACAGAAGAGCGAGTATAAAACAAAAACAAAAATATCAGCGTGAAACGTATTTGTAATTCAAATAAAAGAATTCCTGTCATAGATGTGGTATAAATATTGACAGTCCAACCTTGCGAAAATGTGGCACGCGAAATGAAAAGTGAATTCATATGGAAATGATACAAAGGCATCTCATAATCTTTTTATTTGTCAGTGATTTTGTTTAAAGCGTTCATCTGTCTAATCCGGAAATATAGAAATATGGAAAAGTATGGTCGTTTTTGTGTTATTATATAATTATTTTCACATATATGTAACTATTGGACGCTATTAAGTATGAATGAATGATGGGCCTAAGCGCTTGATTGAATGTCTTTAGACTTCTGATTTCTTTTAGATTCAATATATATCAGTATACTATGCGTAATATTTATCTCTGTTCAATCTGTTAGAGATATATACAAATGCATCGAATCATTACAGTCGTGCATGTATTTTGAGTTATGTGAACTTGAAGTATATTTATATATTAACTAGCTGACTTCGCAGGCCTCAATCGATAAATAAAAGACCTAAACTTTTGTATAAAATAAAACAAACAAAAGGAATCCGTCCGACGGGGGACACATCAAGGGAAAAACAAAATTGCTATTTTTATTTAAATCCGAGTATTTTCATATTTATCTACATTTTAAGCCTTCTCTGGACTTCCAAAAATATTTCAAGACCAAAATTAACCAAATCGGTCCAGCCGTTCTTGGAGTTTTAGCGAGACTAACGAACAGCAATTGATTTTTAAATATATAGATGATACAAAGCAGTCTTTGTGATACAATCCATGCATTCTACTTTAATGTTTAGTATAAGCTATGCTTTCTCATAACAAAAATTTTGCAACAGACGCGCAAAACAAACTCGCTTGAACTATGCCGACGGAACAGCCTATAACAGAGGTATTATATGCCTATACACATTTGCACTTTGTGAAATGATGGCCTTTGAGGATCGCTTCAAAAGAGAATCCAGTGAAAAGCGGTGGGGCGTATCTTGCGCGCTGCGACTCTGAGACGACGAAGTTGAGATTTAGTATTTCGAACATTATGTCAATTGTGATCGTCTCTATAGGTATATATAAAAATGAATTGTTGTTTGTTAATCTCGCTAAAACTCGAGAACGGCTGGACCGATTTGGCTAATTTTGGTCTTGAATTATTTGTGGAAGTCCAGAGAAGGTTTAAAAGGTAGATAAATATGAAGATGCTCAGAATTAAATAAAAATAACAATTTTGTTTTGTTAATATATAAATCTACAGTGTGTTTTACGGATGTTCCGTTATAACTACTGAACCATGCATCCGATTAACTTGAAACTTGGTATCCATGTAGAAAATACATGTATTTAATGGATAGGCTAATATTTATATGAGTGTTGGACTCCCTATATAATAATGACAATAAATAATAATGTTAATTTTAAATGTCCAGCGAAGCGGGCGAGTACGGCTAGTTACTTATAATTCGATTGAACGAAGAAAATAAATACACTTGTGAAGGTGTGATAAATTATAATGTGACAGTTATAAAATGATAAGTTCACGGATGAGATATTATAAGGAGTAGCTTATGCTACTTTTATTTTAGTGAAAGAATTAGGGTTCCGTGCAGAAAACATAAAACCATGATATTGTAAGCAAAATTCAATCTAAATGGAAGAGCGTTATTAACATCGGCCAAAACCACAAAACAAAACGTGGCTAGATAAAACTAGCCTACAATTCGTTACAAAAAATCGTGTAGACCAATTTTGGATTGGATAACCAGACCACAAGTTATTACGAACTCATTACGTCATCAATATTAATATAATAATTTTACGACCCAAAACACTGAATATTTAAGCATACAGAATCGAAATTGCAAATAGAATTTGCATGCATAATTCCGATGCAGGCAATTAGTGTTAACCACAGTCAATGTATGACTATGCTGTCAATATGTGCCTTCGAAACCATTCTATTATGTAATCGTCTAATTTGATCGTAATTGTAAGGTGTAATTTTGTTTGATTTTGCTTTTAGCTTTACTTTATTTTTTTATTATTGCTTCGATAGGTGGACGAGCTCACAACACACCTGGTGTTCAGTGGTTACTGGAGTCCATAGACATCTACAACGTAAATGCGCCACCTACCTTGAGAGAAAGTTCTAAGGTCTAAAGTATAGTTACAACGGCTGCCCCAACTTTCAAACCGAAACGCATTGCCGCTTTACGGCAGAAATAGGCAGGGTGGTGGTACTTACCCGTGCGGACTCACAAGAGATCCTGCCACCAGTTATTACGTAAATTATAATTTTGTGGGTTTGATTTTTATGTTATTCCTTCATCGTGAACATTTGTTGAGTACGTATTTCATTAGAAAAATTGGTACCCGCCTGGGATTCTGGGCTGGGAACCTGAATTTATATAGAAAACGGAATGTGACATCGTAACATGCACAAACTTCTAGAAGTTTTACGTAACTGGAAAATCTCTACGCGCAGGATCAACGATAAAACAGTAATTTTATCATCCTGAAGAAAATCAGGACAATAGAAAATGATTGTTTGAATTTTTATTTCGGCTTGCAACTAAAACGGGCCTTTTATTTACTTAAAACTATATTTATTATTATAAAATCAGTCTTTGGTCATAAATTTGAAGATAATTTTGAAGTTAATGTACCATTTGAAAATAGAATTCACTCAAAAATCTCAAACCATGAAGGTTCTATGTCAATTCAAAATACATATTACAATAAAACGGCAAGTTCATACTTTAACTCCTATTATAATATAAGGTAGTGGAATCTTTTGTTTCGAGAATTAAATGGCTTCGAGAATTGACAGAAAATGTGACTTCGAGGATTAAACCATTAAATGTAGGTCGTTGTGGGACGTATTGCGAGCAGGCATAGTTAAATAAGTACTATGTGTAGAAATAGGCAGAATGTGTATCTTTTTTTTTTTTGGTCAGGAGGAAATCGCCGGACTTCCGCCCTCCACTGGGGATGGAGGGCGGGGCATGTCAGAGTCGAACTGACTAAAACCTCCTGTCGCTCAACAACCAACGTCCAAACCTCGCATGAGATAGAACTCATGAAGAGGCAGAGGGGGGAAAGTGAAGCGTTTAGTGCGGAGCACATCTCTCCCATCACCCTCCCCCTCGGGACGCCGGTCCGGCGGTCGTCGGCGCCACGACCACCAGCCCTCTCGGTCGGCAGGCTATCCGAAGCCCGCCTAGATGGCGCCAGTTAGAGTGAGCTATCCTACGGAATACCCCGCTGGACCAGAACCAGCGTGGGTCGAGGATAGCCGGCCTTCCATCACCCGGATAGAATGTGTACCTACAAATTCCGAATTTAGTCGTGATAAAACCTTCACACAATCCAGTTAAGAGATTTTAAACTTCATTCAATCATTAAAGTTTAATATCCACACCCTCCACTAACCACTTAACACAGGGTGGGACGTGAACTCGGCCAGCCATCTATGCAGTACAAAATAAATTCGTTGAAGCTTTATAATATGCTTATGATGGTAAAACTTTAACCAAATTTTGAATACAACTATTACGGAGGAATGGTGAGGTACTTATAATGATAAGTTCGAGTCCCATACCCGTTATATACGTAATAATAAATAAATAAAATAAAATAAAAAGCTTTTTATTTCTTGCCTTGATATGGTACAATAGTTTCATAGAAAAAACAATGTGCATGTAGAATTTGTCACTTGTTCAATTTATATCAATTTATAAATATATTATATTATATTATATTAAAAAAAGGGCCAAGGCACAGCCGCGCCGCTGCGTCCATAGATAATACACATAAATTAGTTATTGACAAGCAACTCAAGCACTCAACAAAACAGTTTTCGGGCGTCGACCACTAGATGTCTTCGCTTCGATTAGATTCTCATTGCTCCTGTAGATGCCAATAAAATATTATCTATACTACTTTTTTTTTATATGTAATATTTATATTTATAGTTAGCAAGAACCCTCTATTAATGATAGGTAAAGGCCTCCTCCAGAGATGACCAGTATTCTCTATTCTGTGCCACTCGCGGCCATTGAATGCCTGCTACTTTTATGATGTCGTCTGCCCAGCGTGCGTGTTTAGTCTTCCTCTTTTTCTCTGTCGTAGTGTACCTACCCATGTTATAATATTATATTAATAATCTATTGAGAATGTACTAGCGTTGAGTATTCGTACATACTAACCTACTGTTCGTAGTAAAGTTGAATTTCTATAGAATAAATAATAGTTTAAAAAAACTAACAAAATACGCTTTTATAGAAAATCCAACTAAAAAACAGAAATAAATTTTAATAAATTTTGGGGCGTTTTTCAGGATATTATCAAAATAACCCTTCAACTCATATCTGTTCATAAAATATTTATAACTACTGATACCATGCACCCCACGGTTTTTTTACAATAAAATCATTTTTTCTTACAGTATTTTTAATTCAAATTTATTAAAATTTATTTTCTATTTTTAGTTGGATTTTCTATAAAAGCGTATTTTGTTTTAGTTTTTTTTAAACTATTATTTATTTTTCATTTTTTAGTTGAATTTTAATTTTTTCAATTATTTTTTTAATATTGAATTGTCATCGGTCCTCAATAAGTATTCCAAATTCCGAGTTAATCTGACGTTTTGAAGGGGGTCAAAATCATGTTCAAAGATTCCGTTACATACTAAAATAGTAACATAAATACGTCTGAAGCTAATAAAAGCGTATTAAATATACACGAGTTGAAAATAAAACTTGGCTTCTAAAATTTTGTTTACGATTTCTCGGGGCTGTAATCAAGGAATCAAGGCTCCGATTAAGTTACCATTGTCAATTTAACTTTCAAGGACCAAGATCCAGAGGGAATACCTGAGGGGCTTCGTTTATGACGACACAGTTTGTAAGGTTTAATTACAGTTTACACAAAATGATTTCGAATTGAAACATACCTAGTAATCTTTTCGAATTTTTAAAAAAATTCCAAACCACAGAATCTACCTGAACAAAAGAAAATGAGAATATCGTCAATTTAGTCAGAGCTACTAAACGTTCATTATTACGAATAACCCAAAAACTATATTATTTATTATTTATAATATCCTTAAGTATTTCTGGTTAGTGCCGTAGTTAATGAGCCTGACTTCTGAACCGGAAGTCATAGTTTCGATTCGATCGAGACAAAGTACTATGCCTTTCTTTTCATCACCTTAATAGGTGGTCGAAGGCTACGATCGACCTGATCGTGAGTAATAAAAACAAATAAATGCGTTACAAAAATAAATAAATAAAAAAACATCGACAAAGGCATAGCCGACATAGCCGAGCCGCTGCGTCCCACCTAAAATGGCAATTCAACGGAGCACTAAAATGACTCAGTGTGCTGAGCTGCTATCAGCAAATAAATACTGTGTCAGTTTGTTGCTGTTTTATCTTCAGGAACAATCTATTGACGTTACGTATCTACATTATCGCCAATGCACTTTCTAGTTTTATACGCTCCGAATAATAAGCCGGCTTTTAGGCCGTCTTTTCATATAGCCAAAGAACTTTTTATGAATCTAAATTGGGCTAAAGTATTGTGAAGATAATAGAGACATCTTCTTTTTATCATCGCACTCAACCAAATCATGATGATGATGATGATGACTCAACCAAAAGATAGTTCTTTTCTAGTACCCTGAAGCACTGCTGTGTATAACGTTCATCCCAGTCTAATTCCAAAGATAATTTCTTCCCCTTACCATCCAGCTCTGAAATTAACTCCACTTCTTCCTTCCTTATTAGAGTCCACTCCTTAGAGTCTTCCAGAAGATTTTTATTGTTGGCATTGCTTAGAAACAAAAAACATTTTTTTAATTGCGTCTGAATGCCGATAGTTTTGAACACCCCACAAAAGAGGAACACTGAAGAATAAAATAATCAAACAAGAAAATCCGCGTGTGAAACTTTTATCATAAAGCTTAACAAGACTTCTCCACGAAACTCACTCAACCCAGGCCTCCGTAAGAAAACAAAATGGAAAAACAGTGCTTTATTTACTCATAGCTTTAATTAGCACAAGTACTATTTTCGGGGATCAGTGCAGACAGCGTGGGCCTAAATGGCTACAAAAATAGAGAAATATATTGGTATCCCGTATTCTTTTGTACTTCGAAGCTTCGAAAGAAAATTTTTGCTATTAAGCTCACACGTCATCACATGATATAACCGGCCTAATCAGCAAACAAAGCCATAACCAGATCCAAAATATTCATGATGAAGAAACGAAAACATTGGTCTCCCGAATGTACTGTATTCTATAAGCCGTGTAGTCAACGCGTTGTAAATATACACAGAATACACTAATTGTCAAAGCTATGAAACTATTATTTAACTATTTACTATTACTAGAGGTCCCGCAGTAGTCGAAATTCGACTATAATTAATTGGAATTCTATGTTTGTACACTATAATGATTGTATTTTATACTTCTATAATCACAAATTTCGCCAAGACTACGCTATAAAAAATATTAACAAAGACAAACAATATTTAATCTCAATTTGACAACAGACGTCAAGAACAAAAGTTTGACAATAAATAGTATGCATGCATGTGTGCATCAAATACATGGTATGTAGTGTGTGTAATGTCTTCTTTATTGATTTAATGTATCTTTTATGCATTATTTAAAAAAAAATTAGCATTGTGCACTTCTTCTCTATATTCTCTATAAGTGTGGAAAATTTCATACTCCTCCGTCCGCGCAATTTTCGTAAAAAGGGATACAAAGTTTTTGCTTCACGTATTATTTACTATTATACTAATATAAATAAAGAAGTGTTTTCACTTTATAAGCAGTTTGGTCGTTTTTTTTTTTTCTAATTTCAAATTTCCTATAAACCCCAATACGTTAAACGAGATAGCGCACGTGTCACTTGAGGCTTAGAGTACTCTCAAACTTTTAAAAGCAGACGACTGACGAACTTTCGCAAAGCCAAAAAAAAACCTTTACTAAGCGAACCCAATTCAAAGATCTCAGCCAAATTGAGTATACTTCATTCATTTGATAGGTCCTCGCTGCCTGTTGAGTGTGCTTAGTGAGAGTTTTTTAACGTTCTCGATAACGTAAAAGTTAACTCAAATTCGTATGCAGTTTTATTTATTTATTTAGACACACCAACAGCAATACACACAAAACATTCAAGCTTAAAATTATCTATACTAATATTATAAAGAGGAAAGATTTGTTTGTTTGTTTGTTTCGAATAGGCTCCGAAACTACTAGACCGATTTGAAAAATTATTTTTCAATTAGAAGCCGACATTGTCCCTGATGAACATAGGCTACCTTTTTTAATTTTTTTTTTAATTTTTTTTTTTGGTTTCATTTGTGTTTTAATGTTTCCGAAGCGAAGCGAGGGCGGGTCGCTAGTCATGTATAAAATTAAGTACTGGTATGTAAGCAGTTGGAGCGTTTGCCTGGGTATGCTGCTAGAGGCGCTGTTAAAGTTGCATACAAATTTCAGGTAACTTTTACGCTATCGAGAACGTTAAAAAACTCTCACTAAGCACACAGACCTTAACATTTTGTTCGTACACTCAACTTTCACCATGGCCCTTCACGCTTAATCCCATTCATTCGTTTTCACACAATCAACTCCTTAATAATTATTTTTTATTTTACCTTTTCCTATCCTAATCAACTTCTGCTTCATACTAATAACAATATATTAACTTAAGCTTATTGCATTTGAATCTTATGGTCTGGAATACAGAAACCCAAAGATAACGGAACGTAAATTGTTCCACCCATCTTGAGACATGAAGTTGAACCTAAAACCTAATTACTTAAATACTGTTTTATCCTTCAAACAAAGGTAGTGCCTACCTTTGCAGGCGCACAGTATGCCTACCATCTCTAAATAAAAATACCATTACTAATCTAAATCAAAAGCCATTTTATATTTGATGCCCACGACTTCGTCCGCGTGGAATAGTTCACAAATAATGCTTTATTTTAGAACAAATTTTGTTAGCATAAAAAACGTTATAGTGAGCCAACCTCAACATATAGACATATGCTGTCGTAGACTTTTTTTAGTTCTTTTAAAGGGTAACAATTCTGTCATACATTCTTTTACCGAAACTTTAACCGTTTCTGCAGCGCATGCAGTGGAAGCTCTCAAAAGGGGAAAAAACCCCGATTTTGAAACATTCTTTATTGGTGCTCCGCTTGTATTAGTCTTAGCGTGATGTTATATAAAACTTTACCCTATAAACTTTTTCAATGAATGGGCTATCTAGTACTGAAAGAATGATTCAAACCGAACCAGTAGTTCCTGAGATTAGCGCGTTCAAACAAACAAACTCTTCAGCTTTATAATATTAGTATAGAATATCACGAGAAGTAAACACAGAGTCTGAAATAGATACAAAATGAATTGAAGCTTAGTGCCATGATTACTCTTTAAAAATCGAGCGCCGATCAAAAACGTGGGTGCGTTATGAAGGTCTTTGAAGACAAATTTGATCTGTTACCCTGCATAGATTTTCTGTTCGGCAAATAAAAAAGGGTTTTTTGAACTCTGTAAGGGAAATAAACAAAGAAACGCTTAATGAGATTGGGAGCGAAAAAGGTTTTGTCATTATCTGTTTCATTTGATTCTCAGATCACACGACCGTTTTACAAAAAGTCCCAATAATAATAATAATAATAATAATAATAATAATAAGCCTTTTATTTCATGCAAATAATATGTTACATACACGTTTCAAGTATGAAGAAGAAATTATAAAGAAGAAAAGAAAAAACAAAAAAGAAAAAAAGGAAAGAAGAAAAAATAATAGTGATGCTGTTTACACTTGTTTGCCCCTTTCTCCTTCCTCCTCTCATCCCTCCTCCCTCAATCCCCTCGTTTAAAAAAATATAAATATAGATAGTGCTTTTTAAAAAAAAGTTTATAGTGTCTAAAATATAAAAGTTTGTTTACATGAACCCTCCTCAAATGAAGGTGAAGGCCTCCTCTAAAGAATACCATGTATCTTTATCTTGGGCTATTTGTGGCCAGCGGGTACCAGCTATTTTTATCAGCTCGTCTGACCATCTCATGTGGGGTCTGCCTTTCCGGCGTTTGCCTATTGGACCCTTCCACGTTGTTACCCTGTTGGTCCATCTCTCATCCTTTAGCCTCGCCACGTGCCCAGCCCACTTCCATTTTAGTTTCTTAGCGTAGATTAGAGCATCCGTCGCTTTGGTGGCTTCTCTAATTTTTGTGTGACGAATTTTTTGCATCTTTTTTATATTGAGCATACTTCGTTCTATTCCGCGTTGGCAGCTAGTAATTTTGCTTTTTAATTTACATGTAAATTTCCAAGTTTGACATGCATAGGTTAGACAAGGTAGGAGGCATTGCATCATGACTTTTGTTTTGATATTTGTTGGCATGTTACTTTTGAATATCTCTTTTAAGGACCAATACTTGTTCCAAGTATTTTGTACTCTTCGTTCTATTTCTAGGTCATTTTGTTTTCTGTTCAAGCCAATTTGTTTTCCAAGGTAGATGTAATTCTCTGTATATTTCAGAGTTTCGTTGTCCACTGATATTCTTCTCTGTAAACTATTTGTCATAACCATTGTTTTAGAAAGATTCATTTCCAGTCCTACCTGCTTACTAGCTGTGTTTAGTGAATCGATCATGTTTTGTAATTGTGTGCTAGATTCTGACAGCAAAACTAAGTCATCTGCGAAGCATAGGTGAGATAAATACTTGCCATTGATGTTCAATCCTGTCTTTTCCCAGTTGAGTCTTTTTATTATTGACTCTAGGAGAGATATAAATAACTTTGGAGATAGCGGGTCGCCTTGTTTCACGCCTCTTCCGATGGAGAACGTAGGACCAGTGGATTCTAGTTTTATTTTTGCTGTACTACTTTTGTAAATGTTACTTATTATATCTATATACTTTTGTTCAACTTTTTGAGCTTGCAGGGCGGTCCAGATACTTGAATGTGACACGGTATCAAAAGCTTTTTTATAATCAATATATGCAATGTATAACGTTCTTTGCTTCTCTTGATATTTTTCCATTATTTGTTCTAGAGTATGTATGTACTTATAACTTTAATAAGACTGTATATTGGGACTACAAAAAGTCCCAATATACAGTCTTATTAAAGTTTATAAATCTATGGCCGCTCTGATTCGTGGTCAATATGTTTTGGTGCAACGCAATCTCGTCTTCTCATTTGAGAGGTAAGGATCATCGTGCAATCAGTACTAGACATAAAGTCGTAAAATGGGTGGCGATATTTCGGGTTGTGGCACTTTAAAACCACTTTTATTTAAACCTTAAATTAAATTTTCATTTTCTGTCTCAAAAAGTAGCGAACTAACTATCCATTTAAACTCTCAACGCCTAATTCCACTCTCTTAGCGATAAACGTATAAAAACACTGATATCTAAATAGAAGCAGATAACTTGCATAGAAATCTTCATCTTTTATTCTCTTAAGAGTGAAATTTCCAACAAGGCTTCCTAAATAGATGTATACACGACATCAACTTTTAATATTTCAAATAGCCGCAACAGCTTGGACTCTACGTTGATTAATCAGTCAATGAACCGAATGAGCCACAAGTCTATAAGCTTGGCTGGCACTTACGTCATTTATACCCATTAAATGATCTCAAACAATTAATACTTAAAAATAAATAATAGTTTAAAAAAACTAACAAAATACGCTTTTATAGAAAATCCAATTAAAAAATAGAAAATAAACTTTAATAAATTTGAATTAAAAATAGTGTAAAAAAAAATGATTTTATTGTAAAAAAGCGTGGGGTGCATGGTATAAGTAGTTACAAATATTTAATGAATAGATATGAGTAGAAGGGTTATTTTGATAATATCCTGAAAAGCACCCCACGCGTTTTTACAATAAAATCATTTTTTCTTACACTACCTATTTTTAATCCAAATTTATTAAAATTTATTTTCTATTTTTTAGTTGGATTTTCTTTAAAAGCGTATTTTGTTAGTTTTTTTAAACTATTATTTATTTTTAATTTTTTAGTTGAATTACAATTTTTTCAATTTTTTTTTTAATATTGAATTTTCATCGGTCCTTAATAAGTATACCAAATTTCGAGTTAATCGAACGTTTTGAAGGGGGTCAAAATCATGTTCAAAGATTCCGTTACAAACATACATACATACGTCTGAAGCTAATAAAAGCGTATTAAATACTATCAGTTATGTGACCTAAATTCCTGATAACAGATAACACTTAAAGATAAAAATTAATTAATTTACTTTTGAATATCTTTATATTAATACGTGAAGCAAAAACTTTGTATCCCTTTTTACGAAAATTGCGTGAACGGAGGAGTATAAAATTTCTCACATTTAGAATATAGAGAAGAAGTGCAAAAAGCAATTTTTTTTTTAAATTATACATAAAAATACATTAAATTAATAAATAAAAAACATTACACACACTATCATGTATTTGACACACACGTGTACATACTCTCTTGTTTATTGTTAAGTCTGTGGTCAAATTCAGAACAGATTAATAAAGTCTGTGATCTAATTGAGAATAGATTAATATTGTTTGTCTTGAATATTATTTGCCTGTAGTGTAGCCTCGGCGAAATCTGTGATTATACTCGTAGGAGTTATAGTCTTTGACAATAGAACCTAATAATATTCAAACTAATAACTTCAATGAATTATCGTCGAATTTCGACCACTAGGCGACCACTGGTCTATTTAATTGCATAATCTTCCGTTACAACAGTATACACGCGATTCGCAGCAAATACAACCACGAATACATATTGGAAGTAGACAAAAAATGATATTGTATATTAACTTTTGCCCGCGACTTCGCGTGGAATAGTTCACAAATAATGCTTTATTTTAGAACAAATTTGGTTAGCATAAAAAACGTTATAGAGAGCCAACCTTAACATATAGGCATATGCTGTCGCGGATTTTTTTTAGATCTTTTAAAGGGGAACCTGTCATACATTATTTTAGCGAAACTTTAACCGTTTCTGCAGCGCACGCACCGGAAGCTCTCAAAAGGGAAAAAACCCGATTTTAAAACATTATTTATTGATGCTCCCGCTTGTATTGGCCTATAGCCTTCCTCGATAAATGGGCTATCTAACACTGAAAGAATTTTTCAAATCTGACCAGTAGTTCCTGAGATTAGCGCTTTCAAACAAACAAACTCTTCAGCTTTATAATATTTAGTATAGATTTAAACAATTGACGTAAGTTCACCTTAACAATATTTCTGAGCGACTGTCGCCTCCAGCTCTAGGGAGGGAGCGCAATACGACTTGACACGGCGGTGTGCACATGACTAGCGATGCTCATTGACGGAAACAGGTCATTGCGTTTGCGACGTACATGTGTTCATACCTCAATAATCACGGTACGAATCATATTAATTCACCTTTATGTTTTTTTTTCTCTATTAAATCAGTCAAATGTAGTCACTCCAGTAAATTCAAAATTCAAAATCTTCAAAATTCAAAATTTCAACTTAGATGTCAGTATAACACACTTGTTGAATATCAAAATATAAATAAGAATGTTAACTCTACCACCGGTTCCAAAAAAAGCCACAGTCCTGAGAAGAACCGACGATACAAACTCAGCGGGCTTTTTTTGGTGCTTTTTCACAATTTTTTTTTTTTTTTAAAGTGCTATCGTCAATATTAATTTCCTATCCACTTCTTAATACTGGTGGGAACACCATACACCCTTCTATATATTTCAGGAATGAAATCCCGCGTCTGAAAGATGGGGTATCTTTATGCTAGTGTATTGATATTGCGCTATACAGCTTTCGGTAACTGCTAAAATAACCAAGCGGTAAAAAATATATTTAAATTAACCCTTTTTTTATAAATAAACTAAAGCTTAAGAAATATCTGCTTATTCCAATGCTTATTTGAGTAAGTGTACTTAAATGAAATTGCTATCAACATTTCAAACACGTTGAAGTGCAAATTCGCTCTAATTAATAATTTTTTGGAAAGAACTCCCATAATCGAGATCACCGTTTTTCTTACAAATCGTTTAACTGTTAACTTATAAACTTTTGAGATTTGAAGCAAGAACTATGAAGACATTTTGCGCATATAAGCGATAGCTGTACCGGTCCGCTTCGCTGGGCATTTAAAATTAACATTATTATTTATCAATCTTTGTGGGGGATAAAGATTCTCATCATTAACGACCCCCCCAACTGATTTAGGGAGTCCAACACTCATATAAAGATTAGCCTACCCATTAAGTACATGTATTTTCTACATAGATACCAAGTTTCAAGTGAATCGGATGCATGGTTCAGTAGTTATAACGGAACATCCGTAAAAACATCAGTATTATATATTAGTATTTAGTATAGATGAGTACCATCCGGCTCTTTAATGAACTCCTCTCCAGGGTTTTTTCTCAGGACTGTCACATGTCCTTCTTCAAACAAGACTTGCGTAGAGAACACAGCGACGGAGAGCGGCTTAAGTGTACGCCTGGCATTACTGACGTCTATGGGCGCCGATAATCAGTCACCATCAGGACCGGTCATCGTTCTCGTCGAACCCGTCGCTTGCTACAAAGGGTTTGACGAGTAAATTAACCCTCAGGCACAGGCCACTGAGTTTCTCGCCGGATCTTCTCAGTGGGTCGGGTTTCCGATCCGGTAGTAGATTCTGCGTAGCACTGCTCTTGCTGGGTTAGTGTTAGCAACGTCATCAGTTTTGAGCTCTATAAGCTTACCTACTGGTTCGGTGAATCTAAAATAACCTCAAGGTAACCGCAATACGTAGGAAAAAAACATCAGGATTGCTTATTTGCCTAGAAAGGCTATAAAAACGATTTCACGACCCATTTAGCGTTAAACTTATAGACACCACAATATAATATAGTCGAAAAACTAGTCGTTTCTATGCTCTACGTTTTCATTTTTCCTACCACATCGCGAATCTCTACGTTTTGTGGAGCTTTTTAAATCAATCTCACAGAAGCACAGAAAAGATTATTTCCTAAATAATTCAAAAGTACAACCCCAAAGATCTAAGTTGCAAAGGAACCCCGCATCCCTGACAGGATTAGTCTGAAAGATGATAAAGGACACGTCAAGTCACTAGCTACGGTGATATTAAATCTTAGCGATGTCACAATAAGCTAACTGTGTGAGAGAAATAAATTATATTGTTACATTGTAATATTTCACTTAGATTCTAGATAATATTGAGTCCACTTTTTTTTCCTACCTATGCTGATAGCCTTGAGAGGCTATTTCAGCGGAACCTTAACCAGTAGGTGGGCTCACGGGGCTCAAACCTGACGACGTTGCTAACACGAACCCTAGCAAGAGCCGTGTTTCGCAGAATCTACCATCGGATCGGAAACGCGACCCACTGAGAAGATCCGATGAGAAACTCAGTGGGCTGTGTCCCCTGAAGGGTTAATTTACTCGTCGAGCCCTTCGTCACAAGCAACGGGTTCGACGAGAACGGTGACCGTGAGTCCACGCTCTTACGCTCAGATGCTTCTATGTTTCATTCCATAATGAATAAATATATCGCCCTAATGCTGTTAATACTGATTTTTCTAAATGGTGATCCCGTCTCTCTGTCAAACAGTGAACATTAAAATAACCCAAATATTCGACCAAGTAAAAACAGCTGCTTAAAATATATTTACTCGTAAAATTCTATGCGTGCGTCCTCAGAAATGAGCTGTACCAGCGTAAGCCGCATTGTCGCCATCGCTTCGACCTCTAACTGATTCTGAAGAAGAACGACCTCTCATATAACTAAAGCCCAAATTCTACAAACGAAACTGGTGAACAAGTTTTTCTTTTTTGCTTATATGGGTGGACAAGCCCACAGCTCACCTGGTGTTAAGTGGTTACTGGAGCCCATAGACGTTTACAACGTAAATGCGCCGCCCACCTTGAGATATAAGTTCTAAGGTCTCAGTATAGTTACAACGGCTGCCCCGCCCTTCAAACCGAAACACATTACTGCTTCACGGCAGAAACAGGCAGGGCGGTGGTGCCTACCCGTGCGGATCCACAAGAGGTCCTACCACCAGTCAGTCGGTCTTATCCAATCTTCATAAGCTAAAGTGTCAAGGTGCATTGTGAATTCACAAACAGCCCAGTCTATATATAAATGGAAGTTCATGGTCCGCCTGTTATGAAGCTGTTATCGGAGCCTATGTAATCACAAACTGTACTCAAACATCAACCCCTGATTGTTTTATTTAATTAATAGATGAGTTTCAAATAAAATAAAATGAAACGGAATTTTTAATATAAGACAATCAGAATCGATCAATAGAGTTTGTTGTAGACACTTCAGGGTTAAATTCTTGGATGGTACCATCAACGAACCCTAAGTGGCTTGGAAGTAGAATGAGTAGTTTCAATTTGTATACGTAAATTATTAAAATTTCTAAAGGGACTAAACGACCCATATCGGTAGCCACTTTTTATAGTTTGATATCTGGGCATAAAGAATAAAGTAGATTAGCACAAAGTTCTGATAGTACGTTTTACGGTGGGTTTTTACTTCTGTACGGGTATCTACGTTAAAGATTTATTTTTCATATTATTCAAAGGGAGAACGCCGCCAGTATTTTCGGAACCTTACCTAAAGGGACTCCTTTTAATAATATATTTTAGTTATTAAATTATTTTTATTGTTTATTTATATTTATTTAAAATATTATTAATTACACAATATTTTTTAAAAAAGATATTAAAAATACAATTTTTAAAAAACACTATATAAAAATAGATTGCCACTGATGGCGGTGTCTTCAACACAATTATTATTATTATTGTTATTTTGTAAGGTTTTTAGTTTTAGGTTCATTGTTAAAGTTGATTGCATAATTTATTAATGTTTTATTCTACTTTGTCATAATCTTTATATAATATAATAAATACGTTATATAATAAATAAATAATAAATGTTATAATATAAAATAAACATATATAAATTTTAAGATTTATTTGAACGTAGTTCGACATTTACAAAACTACCTGTCAATGCCCACTTTTAGAAAACTCTACTTAACAAACAAACAAACAAAAAAAAACCTTCTGTATAATTAATTAATTAATTGTATAATGACTAGCTGGTGTGGGGCAGATTGAAGATTTATTTCTCATTATTAATAACACTGGCATTGTTGAAACGAAAAACATTCAAAGCTGTCTATAATTTCGACACGAAATACAAAACTAAGACTGATTGACTCTTTTGGATGACAACTTGTTCATATCTTACAGTGCGACCACATCACTGTGAACTTAGCTAACAATCTCCGTGGAAAACCGCAACGGAAACTTTGAACCAACGCACATAATTTAGACGGGAGCAGATGTAGTCCAGATTACTGACAAACAACTTTCTAATGGACCTCGCTGGAATTTTATTGTTTTTATCTGATTTAACACGAATATGACGATGTTAGGAAAATTAATGTCAGGCCATTCACGTTGGGATACGATAACTCATCCATGACTATCCTATTAGACGCTATATGATTGATTGGCGATAGAAAGAAACAAAACCACCTCCTATTGGCTCAATATGTCCCATTATCCTTGAAATTCAGGTTTTTTTTATTGCTTAGATGGGTGGACGAGCTCACAGCCCACCTGGTGTTAAGTGGTTACTGGAGCCCATAGACGTCCACAACGTAAATGTGCCACCCACTCTGAGATATAAGTTCTAAGGTCTCAAGTATAGTTACAACGGCTGCCCCACCCTTCAAACCGAAACGTATTACTGCTGCGGACTCACAAGAGGTCCTACCACCAGTAATTACGCAAATTATAATTTTGCGGGTTTCATTATTATTACACGATGTTATTTCTTCACCGTGGAAGTCAATCGTGAACATTTGTTGAGTACGTATTTTATTTGAAAAATGGGTACCCGCCTGAGATTCGAACACCAGCGCATCGCACACGAATGCCCCGGACGTCTTATCCGTTAGGCCACGACGACTTCATGAGATTTCTAAGGTAAAAGAGAGCCATGTATCGTAAATATTCCAAAGTGTCCATTCATTGCGCAATTTGAGACCAGAGTTCAGTCACTTTCACATCATTACACAACACCTCTTTCGGCTGACGTGGGACATGCTCTCGAAGGCACGCCGGTAACCTCAACCGTAACCTTCGTCCGGGTGCTTGAATACCATTATATACAGAGCTGTGCATGAACAACCAATCCGCATCTAATACCTTTAAACCTTCTAAGCCTTTAAACCGGAATGCATTACTGTTTCGCAGCAAAATATGCAGTATAATACCACATAGTCAGGCTTACAATACGCCGTATTGCGAGTCAAAACTTTCGGGATTGTAGACCACAGAGAGAGAGAGAATTTCGCATCAGACGTATGTTACTAGTTTCGTCAACACGTGAATATGTTTGTGAAGTATAAAATTTTGGTCCAATTTTTGTCGTTTTCTCGCTTAATGTGACGTATTTTAAAATTATCTGAACAAAAATAAAGATCAATAGCTTCCTAATTGCCCAAAGTTTTATTTTATTTTAAACTAGCTGACCCAGCAGACTTCATAGTGCCTCAATCGATAAATAAAAGACTTAAACTTTTTTATAAAATAAACTTAAAACAAACAAAAGGAATCCGTCCAACGGGGGGGACATCAAAGGAAAAACAAAATTGTTATTTTTATTTAATTCCGAGCATTTTCATATTTATTTACCTTTTAAACCTTCTCTGGACTTCCACAAATAATTCAAGACCAAAATTAGCCAAATCGGTCCAGCCGTTTTCGAGTTTTAGCGAGACTAACGAACAGCAATTCATTTTTATTTATATAGATTGATTGTTAATAATGTTATTATCGTTGTAGAGTTGAAATTTCCTTGACCGTTCTTATGAAATTTTGAAAGTTGTATCTATTTTTCTTCTTCTTCAGAAGAATCTATTTTTATGTTATCATCGGCATTCCATTTACAAAAAACACATTAATGAGACAGATATTATTTTTATTTTTATTTATCGCAATTCGAACCAACCGTATAACAAGTACAACAAAATCTTTATCTGCATCTCAGTGAGCTGATTTTACCATGATGAGAAAAGTACCAAAATATAATTGGTATTAGAATTCTCGAAGGTCATGGTATACGGGCAAATACATAAAGATTATCGGTCGATATAGTTAACAGATAAAATATAATCAATTTTGTGCCCATAATTTCAATTACATGGTTTCTCGAAAACACATTTCTTTTTTTTTTTTCTTACAATTTATTGACTTAAAACACGCACGAGGAAACATCCATTATGTCTGCGGAAACAATAATTGAAAGCTCCAAATCGTATCCGCGTGGAAATCGTGGAAAGCTCACGCGGAGCTATCTTGTTCAGATTACGTGCCAATAAATACGAATATATTATTCGTAAAATAATGTAATAAAAATACGTAACCGATTTTCAGCATGCTTTTACACAAATGTAATATTATAAACGTTATATTTCCACTGGTTGCCCTAGATTTAGACTTACTCTACTGTTCTTTATTGCTGTACATGAACAGGCTCACAGTTCTTCTGGTTTTAAGCGGTAATAGAGCCCAAAGACCTCAAGACGTATTCACCTTGCGTATTTACTGGTGGTAAGGCCTCTTGTGAGTCCGCACGGGTAGGTACCACCACCCTGCCTATTTCTGCCGTGAAGCAGTAATGCGTTTCGATTTGAAGGGTGGGGCAGCCGTTGTAATTATACTGAGACCTTAGAACTTATATCTCAAGGTGGGTGGCGCATTTACGTTGTAGATGTCTATGAGCTCCAGTAACCACTTAACACCAGGTGGACTGTGAGTTCGTCCACCCATCGAAGCAATAAAAAAACTATAAATGTTAGATCGCGTTTCCTTCACCAACTTTTACAATAAACACGTCAAGGTTATAATAAGTGTTGCATGCACTAGTGAATACTGCGCAATAACACACCGGTCTGGGTCCTCTAAAAGCATTTTACTAGAGCACAACGGATTATCAAGTTACTAACCAAGGTTTTTCGCTCAGTACTACCACAACGATAATGCAGAGATGGTGGATTATTGATTAAAACCAAAAATCTCCACGTATATGTAGTCTGTAGGCTTGCTATTTATGGGTGTTTGTTTGTATGTAACGGAATCTTTGAATGTCCTTCTCATTGGTTTAAAAACATCCGATTAACTTGAGCTTGTAAACGCTGCCCGATGGTGTCAAGACAATAATAACTTCGATCACTGGTGGTAGGACCACTTGTGAGTCCACGCGGGTAGGTACCACCACCATGCCTATTTCTGCCGTGAAGCAGTAATGCGTTTCGGTTTGAAGGGCGGGGTAGCCGTTGTAACTATACTGAGATCTTAGAACTTATATCTCAAGGTGGGTGGCGCATTTACGTTGTAGATGTATATGGGCTCCAGTAACTACTGAACACCAGGTGGGCTGTGAGCTCGTCCACAGATCTAAGCAATAAAATAAAAAAAAAACCGACAAATATTAATAGGATACAAAAGAAAAAAACTTATTTTGAGTTTGGTTTGCTATTGAAAGCTGTATTTTTAGTTTTAAAAACTGCATTGAAATATTATTTTTTCGAGTATTATACATTGCAAACCGTAAACTTGTCTAACATATTATGGACGTGACTTACGTAACTATGCATTGGATGTGAGTTATAAGAACAATCCATTTAGAATCTACAGTTTAGAGATTCTAATTATCTTAACGATATAAATAGTTACGATAATATCATCTTAATAACTTAAGGGAAATAGGTATGGAAGAAGTAAGAAAGGCTGTACAAGATATGAAGAATGGAAAATCTACTGGACCAGATGGTATTCCAATAGAAGTGTGGAAGTTTTTGAAAGCGGATGGATGCACGTGGCTGACTTTATTCTTCAATAAATTGTTTCAAGAAGAGGCCATGCCTGACGAGTGGTGCAAAAGTTCACTCGTGCCTGTATTTAAAAGCAAAGGTGACATACAGGTATGCGACAATTATAGAGGAATAAAGCTCATGTCACATAGTATGAAAGCTTGGGAGAAAGTGATAGCGAGAAGAATGAGAGATGAGAGTGAGGTATCACAGAACCAATTCGGGTTCATGCCGGGACGTAGTACAACGGACGCCATTTTTTCCCTGCGCCAATTGTGCGAAAAATATCGCCGTGCAAGTAAAAATGTGCACATGGTGTTTGTTGATTTAGAAAAAGCGTATGATAGGGTTCCCCGTGAGGTTTTGTGGTGGAGCATGAAAGTGAAAGGAGTGCCAGGGAAATACCAACGGCTTGTTCGAGCTATGTACGGTAGAGCTCGTACGTACGTACGCTCCGCAGCTGGCGATACCGATGAGTTCAGTGTGGCGGTAGGCTTACACCAGGGATCAGCTTTAAGCCCTTACCTGTTCATCCTAATAATGGATGCCCTAACATCGGACATACAGGAAGAGGCGCCTTAGTGTATGCTGTTCGCCGACGACATTGTTCTCGTTGGAGAGGAAGGGCCTGAGATACAGAGGAGGTTGGCAAAATGGAAAGAAAGGTTGGAAAACGTGGGTTTGAAGATCAGTGGAACAAAAACCGAGCACATGTTTTGTGATTTTGGTGGTTCTTCAGACTTCACGCCAATCGCGACTTCAAGTACCTCGGCTCTATACTCCAGAACGACGGCAACATAGACCGGGACGTCACAAATCGAATAAACGCTGGTTGGATGAAATGGCGACAGGTCTCTGCAACAGCATGCGATCGTAGAATGCCCCTTCAGCTCAAGGGAAAAATTTACAAAACGATCATTAGACCTGTCGTGCTGTATGGATCTAAGTGTTGGGCGACGAAAGTTAAGTATGAAAGAGGAGTGCATGCGGCAGAGATGCGAATGTTGAGATGGATGTGTGGAGTGACAAGAATGGATAAGATAAAGAATGAGTATATCAGAGGAAGTGTGAAAGTGGCCCCGGTAAACAACAAGTTAAGGAGCGGACGGTTAGCGTGGTATGGACATGTGATGCGTAGAGAGAAGATGCATGTGACTAGGAGATGTATGGAAATGGTAGTGCAAGGTAGAGGGGGAAGAGGTCGACCGAAGAAGACATGGATGGAGTGTGTGAATGACGATATGAGAGAGAGAGGAGTGAGTGTTGAGATGACGGCTGATAGAAGAGAATAGAAGAGAAAAATTAGCTGTGTCGACCCCACCTAGTGGGATAATGTGGAGAAAAAGAAGAAGAATATCATCTTAATAACATCCGCCTGGGCGGGTTTAGTGGAGTCTTCATAATCTAGAGGTCGCCGTCCAACTTGATTCATGAGGTCGGCTGAGACATATAGTATATATAAGGGATATCACAAGCTAAAAAACAGGATTGCTTCGTGACGTAAGTAGATAGAAAGGTGTTATTCAACTGGGTTTCTCCCCGGATTTTCTCGGTGGGTCGTGATTCCAATTTGGTGGTAGATTTAGCGAAGCACTGTTCTATCTAAGACTAGTGTTAGCAAATCCTCTCAGGTTGAACCCGTGAGCTCATCTACCAGTTTGATCGTAGCTGGAATAGCCCCTTATTCCACCAACGATTAGGTAATGAGAAAAAAGGCGTATTCATAAATATTTATATTCCGATACCACCAATTTGGGAATCAGTGGAACAATAACATTAATGAATTGTTAATACAATCCGAATCGCTGTAACAAACAATATTTCAGAAGACTTCTTCTACTATAAGTACGGTGAACGCCAAGGATTAATAAAACCCAATATAATGGGAAAAAGGCGTATTCATAAATGTATTCCGAAACAACACAATTAGGAATCGATGGAACAATAACATTGATGAATTGTTAATACAATCCGAATTGCTGTAACAAACAGTATTTCAAAAAACTTCTTCTACTATAAGTACGGTGAACACCAAAGATTAATAAAACCCAATATAAAATCCAATGAAAAACCGGATATCATAAAAATAAATCGTAAAGTTTCAATCAAAACATCCTTTTACTGTTCAACAAACTCGTAGCGAAACTAAAATACATGAATTTGTGTGCGATGCGACACGGTAAATGAATATCTAATAAACCCTATACATACAAATATTATAAATTCGAAAATATATTTGTTTGTTTGTTTGTTATGCTTTCGCGTCTTACTCGGCTCAATCGATCATCATGAAATATTGCATTCATATTGTATTTCGGTGTACAGAAAAGAAAATAGTGGGGTGCCTTTCTTTTTATGTCATTCATGTCTCCTACCTCTGGACGAGGGCTTCCAAATACTGCATTTATATTATATTTTCTGATATCTTACGAGTTCCGTTTTTTTCTTTCTAGTTTATAGAAATGTAATATTCGAATCCCTTTCATTAAACACCTTTCATATTTTAAGCATAAAGAGATACTGAGATAACTGACCTAAGCCATAAAAAGTACACTATATACTACTACATTTTGAGAAGTTCTCGGTCTATTTGGAGGTCTTTAAAGCCCTTACACTTCAAAAATGAAAGCCTACAAGCACACTGCTATAATGGCTGGAACACATGCCTCCTTCTTGAGAAATATTAGCGGGTTCTGGGTCAATTACCATATTTATCTCAGATCTCGAATGTGTCAAATGTCGTCGTTGATGTTAAATGTATACAATACCCTGCTATCCTTCTGTTGAGAGGTACAATATCAAAATCTCTGTGTATCGAGAATACATGAACCGTCCATTAGGAAGTCCGTTGACACAGACGCATTACTACAGAATCATGAATCGCTTAACTTAGAATTCGACCATTATCTATACATATAAATTAAATTGGAGTGTCTGTTTGTAATATTGAAATAGCCTCTTTTTACTACATGCATATATATACATATAAATAAAATTGGAGTGTCTGTTTGTAATATTTAAATAGCCTCTTTTTACTACATGCATATGAATATATATTTTATACGGTACATACACCAAAATAACATTTTTTACAATTTTTGTCTGTCTGTCTGTCTGCTTGTTCCGGCTAATCTCTGGAACGGCTGGACCGATTTTGACGGGACTTTCACTGATAGGTAGCTGATGATATAAGGAGTAATTTAGGCTACTTTTTTTAGTCTAGCTTCGTCCCGCGGCTTCACGACGGCGCTAACATCGCGGGACTCAGCTATTAATAATAAAATTTAATGTTTCCGAAGCGAAGCGAGGGCTGGTCGCTAGTAATTAATAATCTTATTACCTCTTCGGTTTATAGATGACAGACTGTTGACTTGTAAAGCAATTTAAAAACATGGTTGGCGCCTATCTAACGCCTGGGATCCTCTTGTCGTGAAACCAAAGCCGAACCAAAGATATTATTAATTCATTCTGTTTGGATTGAATTTTTTTAGAAAAGTAAAAGGCGGTTAGCACCATATTCCAATTTCGATAAACAACCTCATCCATAAACGTCCGTGAACACGAAAACTCTATCTGAATAATTTAATTAAAAGAATATTCGTGAATAATTTAATTAAAAGAAATCACTCGAGATTAAAACGATAAAGTAGTTTTAATTAAGAATTAAAACTCCTGTTTACGCTATCTGCAATGGATAATTAGCATTGATGTTTTTGAACGTAACTGAGAGCGCATCGATGTAGTCCCGCCCCTTTCCCCTCCTATATCAATGACACTTTTAAATTGAATTTGAATCGTGCGCATCAAAATTGTGCGATCGCGAAAAAGTGGTGAATATTGAGTGCAGTTAAGTAAGTACTTAAAAAACTAAAAGCTTTTCATCAAGATACAAAGAAAGAAGACAGGAGTGGCCACTCCATGAAGATAGTGCTACAAATATTATCACTACAAAGACACAGACTTTCGGTGAGTTCCTAAAAATATTACCTACTACCAAGTATCATATCGATTGCGCTCAAAAATATAAATAAAAAAGAACCAAGCCCAAACATATTTGATCACTTCGAGCCGGATATTTAACAATAATTTAACCGTTGCACATAGATTGAGCGGCTACCCCCAACTTGAAAAAACTATTAATAGGTGAACATTTTATTTAAATTTCTTTGTTACTACTTAGTTAAAATGGCTACTACTTCTAAATCTCAATCACTTTTTGATCGTAATGTACGTAAGATGCGTAGTAAAATTAATGCATATTTCTCTCGAGNGGCCTCACTATCACTATCTGCATCACAATCCATTATCATTTGAAATAATTCCATATCACTATCATCACTGCTACAATATGCCAATATGAAGAGAAACAATTATTAAATTATAGCGATTTACTTTCGAAAGATAAACATGTAACCGGCCGATTTTGACAGATAAGCGAATGCCCATACTAGAGATAGCGCCGCCTACCGGAGAGTTACTTAAAACTCATATTGAAACGGAAGTAAGCACGATTTGTATGAGCGTTCTATCTTTAGCACGTTATCCGTCCTCCCGACGATGGATAGATAAATCCGATAGGAACTGCTGCCCGTCGATAGGTTATTGGAACGTAAGTAAGGACAAAAATATAGATTTGTCTATCTTTAGTAACCGAAACTAGGGATAGATAGGTTATTGAAAACGGCCGTTAGGCTACCAGTGTATAGATAGGAAAAAAAAAAATTCATTGGGTTCGTTGCAATGTAATGTTTCTTGGTACTGGATTATATGTATGTACATATGTATGTACATAAATACGTAACCAACGATTCATATCGAGCCTGGTGTAACTAGTGGTGTACCTGGTGTAATCTGATGTAACTAGACGAGAGGATACTGGAGCGGTGCTTATTATAGAACAAAAGATAATTATGTGACTGATGCCTGAATCGAATCGTTCTAACGATATTTTAAAGATAGGTTTGCATTTACGACCCACTGGGAAGATCCGGCGAGAAACTCACTGGGCTGTGTCTACTTATGGGTTAATTTACTCGCTCAGCCCTTCATCGCAAGCGACGGGTTCGACAAGAACGATAACCAGTGCTTGAGGTACCTAAAAGCACCGTTAGTGGATCGGGAGGATCCGAAATAATTAATATCTATTTCTGTTTCAGTTGGTCTCTTCCAATTCCAACAAATGTAATATAGCCGTATAAAATGAATCATAAAAAGGAGGGAAAATAATATAGAAATAAAGGAATATTTATGACGTCACTTGTGCTCAATCATACACATACATGTAGGATTTAATTATTACTAACATTTCTAATTATTGTAAAACATTTCTGAACGAGTGAAAGATTCTGAACGCATGGTGTGTGAAAGGGACGGATGTAGCGCTAGTTCGCTCTCTCGCACGACGCCGCCATTAGGAGTTTTTTTTTTTTTTTTTTTTTTTTTTTTTTTTTTTTTTTTTTTTTTTTTTTTTTTTTT
>NW_021011581.1:653227-740510 GCF_003987935.1 Bombyx mandarina
GTGTGTGTCCGCTCCGACGCACGACTGGAGTTTACTGGATATAAAAAATTAAACGAAACAATACGAGAAATAGTTCTATATTACGACAACACGATACACTACAGATTATTAACAAATTAACGAGACACAAAACAAACGACTAACAAATATATGAAAATACAATAATGAGAGAAACGCGCGATCAGTACGAGGCTTTGTGGCGGACTGCCGGCGCAGCAGCCCGGCGTCACCTGCGATAACGCATTTCGTGTGACATGCGCAATCAGGCGCATAACGCATTTCGTGTGACATGCTAGTACGATTTTGGTCCCCATAATTTTCATACCCCGGGCCTATATATGTAAATCGATTCTAAAGGAGTAAACTCCAAAAATCAAACCCGCAAAATTATAATTTGCGTAATTACTGGTGGTAGGACCTCTTGTGAGTGCGCATATTAGGTATCACCACCCCGCATATTTCTACCGTGAAGCAGTAATGCGTTTCGGTTTGAAGGGTGGGGCAGCCGTTGTAACTATACTGAGACCCTTAGAACTTATATCTCAAGGTGGGTGTCGCATTTACGTTGTAGATGTCTATGGGTTCAAGTAACCACTTAACACCAGGTGCGCTGTGAGCTCGTCTACACATCTAGGCAATAAAAAAATTAAAAAAAAAAATTACTTCACTAGCAAAGCTTATCTTAATAGTAAAAGAAGATTGTGTGATCAAGTCAAACAATTCCATAGAGTACTTTATGAGCTCAAACTGAAGTACTAAAGTACGTAACGTAAACGTTACGATCATCAACTTTTTTCAATTGCTCTTCACTTGCACGATTTAATGGAAGTCCCGTATTAATGCCCAGAATTAATTAATTGAATAAAAACAAGAGACAAAAGAACATAATTACGAAACTGACTGGACAAAATTACATTGGTCCATTATGTAGGAGACTGCAATCACGATGCAACTGTATATTGTACAAAAACGTACAGCAAAAGAGTTGAAAATTGGTTTTGGTTGTTACGAAACGCTTGGGACGCCATTACTGTTTGACGTCCATTTTGTTTTGCATTCTGTAATGGCGGAAGAGTGTTTGCGTGTTATTTTTAATAATTCTTAAAAATTACGTTTCGTTTTGTATTTTATATTTATATTTTATTTATATTTATTGTAATTTAATATACAAAATTATTGTAGCGTATTGTACATATTGCGTATATGTTTTTTAATTATTATTTGTTAAGGTATTTTATGACCTGATAACTAAGAAAAATGATATTATGAAATGAAATGAAGTTGATTAATATGAAACATGGCATGAAATAAAATGAAAACGAAATGAAGTGAGATGTGAAAGTCTCAGTAAAATGTTGGCCATTTACTGAGACTTTTTCAGTGGACTTTTTGGATGATCCTGAGAAGTTACGTTTAGCGGCTTTGTTTCATTTTCCCACATTTGTGCATTTTCACAGATACTAAACAGTTAATAAGGCACCGTTATTACACATTTCAACCTGAAGAAGCACTAAATATACAAAATAAAACAAATTACACAACTTCACTCCTCGCGTTCGCGCCAAAAAGTCCTATTGCGTATATGCGTATTTTAATATCACAGATTATATGCAGTGCGTTAGGTCAACGACAAATTTTTGGTTCAGAAAATGAAGTCAAAAAATAGTAGAGACCATAGGGAGTGGAAATTCTGCTTCAGTAGCCGAAAGATGAAATTTCAATAGGTGCTTTTTATGGGCTGAGGCATTATCTATTATATACTATTTTATTAGTAACTTGTGATTGATCATCTCGTTTTTACCATCGCACCGCTCGCCATTGGATTGGAGTTCCTCTATACTACCTACCTAGAATTATTCATTGTGCATTTCCAGAGATCTTTTTTGCCACGTACCACCCGGCTTTGAAATGAGCTCCCCTCTACGATGATTCCAGAGTGCTATAAAATATCTTCTTCAAACGAGGCTTGTGGAGAGCGGTATTAAGCGGTAGGCAGCGGCTTGGCTCTGTCCCTAGCATTGCTGACGTCCGTGAGCGACGATAACCACTCACCATCAGGTGGGCCGTATGCTCGTCTGCCTATAAGGGCAATAAAAAAAATACGGACATTTCACATTATTGTTATTATTACCGGAATTCGTGTACGTAACTGAATGAGAGCAACCGAATTAGATAAAGAAAACAATACAATAACAAGAAATAGTTCCGTGTCCCATTCACGTATGAGTCTGTCTAAAATTAATACGTGCAACGGTGCCAAAGGTTACGCAGACTTTGAAAAAAATAATATACAACGTTACAAATGTAGTGTATAAATTTCATAAATGACGAACCACGGTAGCTTTTCAGGCTTCACAACATTAGTTCGACACGCGCGATTTCAATTTCGATTTCTTTTAATATTTTCTACTCCTCAAACAGATTTTTTCCACGTTTACTGCAGATTCAGAATTTCAAAGAGTTAATAGCTAAACGTAGCGGGGCAGCAAACAGTAATAGTTTTAAATTGGAGATGTAACAGGTCTTTCAATGAATTACTCTAAAATAACAGAGGACTTGCAGTACGATAATACGAACGTTTGTAACCAATCGGTGTATGAAAGGCATGCGATAATGGCGCGGATAATGCGACGCAAAAATACATGTATACACTTAAAGCCATGTAAAGAAAAACCTGTTTAGTTTTAAATATATTTTTCTTAGACAAGTTCACTCACCTGTCATTCAATGAAGAAAATAATTTAATTAAACATATTATAGGTATAATAAAAAAATATAATAATTTAAATAAACATTTATAATAGACCAAATAGACATTGGTTTCAAATGTTTTGTAGCTATTCCATAACTTTTATCGCGGGCTTTGAGCGTGGCGACCGAATCAAGAAATTCCGTAACGAAAATAAAACCTAACACCCCCACTCCGCCTACCATGCAGCTCGCGTTCAACACATTCACACGTTGCGCTTGTCTAGTGTTTGTGAATAAGTACTGCATGCGCATCATGAAAAGTCTGCCCAGCTCTCTCTCTCGCGGTCCAGCTTATGAGTGTGAAGGAGACAGTTAATGTTTATAAATATAGTGTGGTCTTATTTTATTATTGTTTTAATATTAAATTATTATTGTCTAATTATAATTGCATAAGTTGATAAAAAAAATCTATGCAATAGCTTTAACGCGGCAGTCGCCGAGTGCCACACTTGTTTTTTCGTATGGATATTACATTTATTACGCAGTGCTTAACTTTATAAACGCTGCTCTGAAACAAAAGCTCGACGTAATAAACTGAAAGCACGCCCGCCTTGTACTATCTCTTCTTATTCTTGCTTCGACTTCCTCAATACTGAGGGTCGTGACCACCTCGCAACATGAGCTTATTCCGGATCATTCCACGCCATTTGCTTATATCTGCCGTTGAGTGTAGATCATCGTGAGCTGTGGTGTCGAGGGTAGTACGGATTTGGGCAGTCCAACGTGTCGAGCCTCTACCTCGCGGTCTTCTTCCGTCCACCTTGCCAGCCACCATTAGCTTCTCCGAGCCGCCGTACCATCTATATATTGCTGTACTATCTCTTACAACTATTATAATAGTGTGCTCACCTCTCCGCAATGTGCACGAACGTTTAGGAATAAGATCGGCTATGTTAGCCACACACGAGCACACCGTGACAATTAGAAACGGAGCTTGAAGTGGTCACTGTGGCTGAAAGTGGCTAAGGAAAGTAGTAGTAATAATTTATTAAAGTTTTAATTTTATAATATCAATAAAATCGTATTGTTACGCGCTGGGGCTCGGGATAGATAAAAAAATCTGCCGAAGTACAAGCTAACACTTTATTAGTACTTAGAACACTTAAAATACTTCACAAGCACTTTAAAATTTCAGTTCGCTTCTTCCGCTTCGCTTCAGGTGATCCGTTCGCAGTTTCGCTTCGAGTAATTCCGATTTTGACTGACTGCGTGCCAACTCTGCAACGTTTTTATAGCTGATACCACATCCCTAGAATTATCGAGAATATTCCAGACATTTCGAGTATTGATTTTCCGCTATCTGACAATAGATGGCGTTGTACTTCTCGAGCGTTCTAGGTGCAACTAGATCCTTCGATATTCGTTCGACTATTCAGCGATAGATGGCATTACTTTTACCGGCGTAACAATATGCTACTGAAATAATCTTCGCTTGCTGCGGAACAATGATCCGCCGGGCTGTCGACGATTGTCATCTCACTGTATTTCATTTTTAAATGAATCGCTACTAAACCTTAATTATTCTGAAAATAATGGCGTACGCTAATGCTGCCATAAAGTTTATACTGTACAACAAACGAGCCCGATTTTATGAGGCATTAGCCGCACTGAGTATTAATGCGATGATTAAATATGTTTGGCTTGGTTGACTTCTTGATAGTGTGTTTGTTTATAGCCGCAGTTGTCGTCTTCGGTTATTGCTCAAAGATTCGTTTTAAGAGCGACTACCATGAAACTCTTAAGATATAGATAAGGAACTTGACGACTTCACAGAATATAATATTTCTTTTGAAATCTCGGTAACAGATATTCCGCTCTTCAACCCGAAATTTGCGATGGGGTGCTTAACCGTACGTCCAATAAGCCCGGCCACCAATAAAAATTAAAGCTATAGGCAAGGACTGAGGAAACCCTCTTCGATCTTCGTAAGAAACATTCATCATATTAAATGACTTTTATACCTCACTTACATCATCATCATCATCATCATCAGCTCACAGTCGTCCACTGCTGGACAAAGACCTCTCCCAATCCACACCACTGAGCTCGGTCTTCGGCTCTCCTCATCCACTTCAAAAAACGGATCATCCTCACAGAAATAAAAAAATACCTCACTACGAACCAGCTTTATAATTAAATTTCAAGACTATTCCTAAGACTTTACTCGTCTCGTAATGAATTTTGTGATGCTCTCGTACTTGCGTTTCGAATAGACCATATTTCATTTTCACATTTTAACTTTATTACTAACACTGAGAGAGTTTACGATAACCGTCTTAATAAATAAATAAAAATAAATAAATAAAAATACCAGTGTTCTAAAGTAGAGTAAAGGTATTATTGGCGTTCTTATCGCTAAGAGCGATCTCTACCAGGGAATTTTAGAGGAACAAGAATCTTCTAAACAAAGATACTTACTGGATTTTTACTGGTGGTAGGACCTCTTGTGAGTCCGCGCGGGTGTGTACGACCACCCTGCCTATTTCTGCCGTGAAGCAGTAATGCGTTTCGGTTTGAAGGGTGGGGCAGCCGTTGTAACTATACTTGAGACCTTAGAACTTGTATCTCAAGATGTGTGGCGCATTTACGTTGTGGATGTCTACGGGCTCCAGTAACCACTTAACACCAGGTGGGCTGTGAGCTCGTCCACCCATCTAAGCAATAAAAAAAATAAAAATAAAATAGATATTGAAGTTAACGCTTGAAAAAATATAACAATAACAAAATGATAATTCACATCAACGTGACATTATAAATATTTAATTAATCTGTGTAACGGATTCTTTCAATATTTCAACAAACTTCAAGATTTAACACAAAAAATCTTCGTATCATGATAGACAAATAAAAATTTGATTACTTCCGTCGTGGCCTAAAGGATAAGACGTCCGGTGCGTTCGTGACGAGCGATGCACCGGTGTTCGAATCACGCCGGCATTTATAACGATTTTAAGATGCTTCGTATCCAGGGTCAGGGTGTATCGTTCTTGTCACGTGTATCTTCGAGCTGCTGAATTAAAACGCTTAAAATAAAACCACGTAAGCGAGTTTCAGACGCATGTGGTCGCATGTGGTCGCGATCCTCAGTAGTGAGGGAACGACATAGAAGTAGAAGCGAGTTTCAGAATTTTTTTATAGGTGCAAATCAGCACCCATACGACTTGCTATCAAGTGTTTAAGACAGAATTTCCCCAGGGGCAAGCACTCAAGTCAAATATTTATGAAAATGTAATATTGCTAAGAACATCAAGATCAGAAACAAAGGTCGGTTACGACGGAAGCATTCGTGGAACGCCAGCGGGCTTTCTTCTAAATTGAATTGAGCTATCGTCTGATACATTTTAATTCGCGTAGTACTTTCGCGAATGGAATGGATTTCTAGTATTCATAAAAACAATTCAAATTCTGTTCGTTGATTTAAGTGGCCGATGTTTTTTTTTCAACATATTATTCTGAATACTTTAAAGGCAAAAAAAATCGGTAAAAACTAGGTCCGGTGCTGCCCCGGCCATGCAGGGCAGTGTAAAAAAAATCTAATATTAAAAAAAAGACGTACAGGGCAGTGTAAAAAAATTCTAATATTTAAAAAAAAAGGCATGCCCGCTGAGTTTCTTGCCAGTTCTTCTCAGGACGGAGGCTAGTTTTTGTGAATTGGCGGTAGTTCTTTTTGACGTTCAACAAATACTTTCATTTATGTTGAATAATTTTTTTTTTATTTAATTTGTGTGCTGAGTCTTATCGTCGTCGGAGCCACAACGGTCGCACTCCATCGCCGGTAACTCCGGGCGACGCGGTCCAGATAACAGCTGAGACACCCATGACCAGTGAGCTCCTGCGTTAACCGCACGGTAAGACGCCATTGTTCACAGTTCACCTAATACGCGAAGACCGGGTGCACCTCTTTGACAGTCCGTAGACAGGTCGAAGGGTTGTCCAAACAGGGAAACCCTTGCCTCCAGCACGAACCACGAAGATTGGAGCTTCGGCGCTCTAGCCGATCCTTCGCGGAGGAGCGGATCCCCTTGTCGCGGAGATCGTATCGCCACCCCCCCCGGTTTACCTGTACGGCTCTTTTTATATTACCAATTTCATTATTTACGTGATGATAATCACACAGCCTCCTTCATGAAGCTCATAGAATAATCTCTACAGATTGACGTAAATGTCCAGAAAAACCGTAGAGACTGAGGAAACACTTGAAAAACTATTAAATTCAAGTTCAACAATGTAACTTAATCTAAAAACGGAACCAAGATCACATGAATTTAAATAATTGAGAACTTCAAACCCACACCGCAGCACTTAAACTTCAGATTTAAAAGCTCCTCAACAGAGACACTTTGTTTCCAGCAACACGTTATTTCTTTTACACAGAAACATATTTTGCTGGTACAAATTCATACGTACAGAAAATTAGAATTTTTTGAATATTGTATGGTGTTCAATGTTTTATTTTTATTTCGAATCTTTAATTTCAACTAATCCATCGTGGTAATACTTTCGCGAATGACTTCCACGATCAAGGAATAACGTACCGTTAAGCCAAAAATCATGCGTGCACTTCGCAACGAAACCTTTAGAAGTATTTTAACACATTCTCACTTAAAGAAGCTTTCCTGCTGAAGTTGTTAAGTGCTGGTGATGTGACCGAAAGTACTAAACATGGTCATCATTTCTGGCGCAAAGCAATCAAGTGTCCAAGTTTGACAACCATCATCACACAAAATTGAAGTTCTGATTCTCAATTCTCGAGGCGGATGATAGTTCTTATTATTGCACTAATTAGATGGACGATCAGCCCACTGAACCAGTAGCAGCTACCGTCGCTGATGCGTAACAAAAGGGCCACAAGCAAGTTGATGTGTTTGCATCTACTCCACTCCACTACAAGTACTCTTCTACGAAAAGAGATCCCTCATTTGACGATGGGGATAGCTCCCATGGGCAGGACATATGTTAAGAGAGACACAAGAAAAGTGGACAAAGAATGTAACTTATGTAACCGAATGGTACCCAAGAGATGATTTTAAAAGAATAGCTGGCGGAGAGTGGCTGAGAAAGTCAAAGGACAGGAACTTGTGGAAGACATTAGAGGATGCCTATGTCGAGAGACAAGCTGTTTCCTAAACATACCGGATGTCGATACTTAAAATATATAATAGAAATCCTAGCATTAAAATATATTTAGATATAAGTATTGTAATTTTTTTAACAGCAATAAAGGCTAGAGCAGTAAATAGAGCAATAAAGGCTAATAAGGAGGATAAGGAGAATAAGACCAATAAAGGCTAAAGAAATTATCATTACTATATAGCACCCCTAACTTGGGAAAATTAAACTAATTACTACTTATAAAAAACCAGTATAAATTTCAGGCTAAACTAATTAAGCACTAACGCAAACTTTTGAGGCCTGATGAAGCTTCGCGCTATTGTTACAAAATAATGATTAAGTAAACAACTAATTATTTTGTTTAAAGATCGCTCTTCGTCTTCAGAATTAATTTAGAAAGATTCTTTGACCTAATTTAGCGACCTAAAGTGAGTCTCCTAAATTTTACAAGTCTTTGGATAGCGATGTTTCTAGGCCACGTTTAATATTACATTTGGAATCTGTGGGAACCCAAAACCTTTTTTTTTCAGTTCAGATTTTGACAGTCATTCGCTACAAAAAATTCATAAAATAATAAAAAGAAATCTGTCGCACGTCATTCCTTGCCCCGAGGACGTCAAGAATATCCTTGGAAAGTAGTCCAGTTCATGCTACCTTTGTGTCTGGATAAAGACGTTTCATTCTTAGTGGTCACAATAGATTAATGTACGGAGTGACTGGTCGATTTTATTGAATAGAGCGATATACTTTCAGTGACCACAGTAAAATTATATGGAGTCTCATTCGTGCTAATCCCTTGCGAGCTCGTATCGAATGAGGGTCATGTCATTGTGGGTCGAAACAGAGAGGTTAGGCGGCCATTGACAGACTGTGTGTCCTTTTTCAAAACTAATCAGAGTTGGTTGTCTTCAGTAAACATTCATAGCGGTTTTGCTACTAAGACCCATAGTATTAGCAGCGTTGGAAGTCATGTCCAGTGTAGCGTATCCCACTGAGTTTCTCGCTGGATCTTATTAGTGGGTCGCGATTCCGATCCGGTGGTAGATTTTGTAAAGCACTGCTCTGGCTAGGGGTAGTGTTAGCAAATTCTCTCAGGTTGAGCCCGTAAACTCACCTACCCGTCCGGGGATAGCTAGAATAGCTACTTAGGCTACCAACAAATGAAATACTTTACTGTTTTCGTCTTCACAATAAAATAATGGCAATAATGCGAGCGATCGAGAAAAACCGAAAAAAATACTTAACAAATATTATTTAGAACTAAATACAAACAGCAATAATAGTCTGCAGGTGCAATAAATAAACGAAAAATATTTTAAATGCAAATAAAACAATTCCAAATGACATACGTATTTCATCTCAGACATATACTCGTAAATTAATAGGCAATAACTCTTTAATACAACGATTGAGCGAGTGCCCACTCATTCAGGGGAGTACCTACAAGAGAATACTCACTGACGCGTTGGCAAAACGGAATGTCTGAGTGAGTTTCACTTAAATAAAATGTTTGAATCGAAACTTCGGACGTGAAACATGCTGTTTCTTTTCGTAGCAGCACATTGCTTCTTAGACAGATGGTCGCTGGAGCCAAGCTTGGGGGACGCTTATAATGATTATGAGAATGATGATAATGATGATTAATTAAAAAAATATTCAACGTTATTTTTTTCCTACCTAATCTGATGGTCTTAAGAGACCATATCAGCGTCACCGGGCGAGTATGTGAGCTCACAGGGCTCAAACCTGATGTTGTTGCTAACAAGAACCCTAGCAAGAGCCGTGCTTCGCAGAATCTACCACCGGGATCGGAAACGTGACCCACTGAGAAGATCGGGCGAGAAACTCAGTAAGCTGTATCTGTGGGTTTATTTACTCGGCGAGCACTTCGTCGCGAGCGACGGGTTCGACGAGAACGATAACCGGAATTTAACATAAGACGTTTGAACTTTACAGGTCCTACATTCAGCAATTGAATCTTTGAATTGGGTTGCTAATATTTTTAGAGAAAAAAGTTAAAAAGAAAGTTTAAATTGCATCGAAATTTCATCGCTCTGATAAAAGTGTTCGATGGAATCAAAACTACTTGTTACTAGAGGTCCCGCAGTAGTCGAAATTCGACTATAATTAATTGGAATTGTAAGTTTGTACACTATTATGATTTTATTTTATACTTCTATAATTACAAATTTCGCCAAGACTACACTATAAAAAATATTAACAAAGACAAATCACATTCTATTCTCAATTTGACAACAGACGTCAAGAACAAAAGTTTGACAATGAATAGTATGCATGCGTGTGTGCGTCAAATACATGGTATGTAGTGTGTGTAATGTTTTCTTTATTGATTTAATGTATCTTTTATGCATTATTTGAAAAAAATATTAGCATTGTGCACTTCTTCTCTATATTCTGTATAAGTGTGGAAAATTTGATACTCCTCTGTCCGCGCAATTTTCGTAAAAAGGAATACAAAGTTTTTGCTTCACGTATTAATATATAGATGTGAAATAGTGATGTACAAAAACATATCATTCGCTTCCACGTACCTAACAGCCTAGATTCCGGATTCCCGATATGCCGAGTCAATTCTGTTAATGGATAGATTGATGGATGCTACCCAACCTGTTACTTACGAGGAGATCCGTGCTTGAATAATCGGTTACGTCACATCACAATGTGTAAAACATTACTGTCGAGCCTAAGAAATATTTGACGTCAAACATAAATCATAGTAACATAAACACGAGTATCACTCGATCGTACATATTTACACCGATAGAAGATCAAGAAATTTGACCCGATTCCGCGACCGTGGCCTAATGTCCGTCTTGTTCACATCTAGTGACGCTGCTGGGGTTTCAATAATATTATTTTGGGCAGGAGCCGCACTTCCTACTAGGTCCCCGCGCTTAGGGGACTCACGTAGGTAACTTTAAAAAAAATAACAACACGACACGTGCTCACAAGACTTTTACGCTGAAATAATACCATAGTGTGATAAAACTAAAGCTCAACTCTATAATAATTATTATAAAATGGCATAATGAGTATCGATGTGCCAATTCTGAGTCCGCAAGGGTAAGTAACAACATCGTGCCTATTTCTTTTTTTTTATTGCTTAGATGGGTGGACGAGCTCAAAGCCCACCTGGTGTTAAATGATTACTGGAACCCATAGACATCTACGACGTATATGCACCACCCACCTCGAGATATGTTCTATGGTCTCAAGTATAGTTACAACGGCTGCCCCGCCTTTCAAACCGAAACGCATTACTGCTTCACGGCAGAAATAGGCGGGGTGGTGGTACCTACCCGTGCGGACTCATGAGAGGTCCTACCACCAGTGATTATGCAAATTATAATTTAGCGGATTTTATTTTTATTACACGTGGAACTCAATCGTGAACATTTATTGAGTACGTATTTCATTAGAAAAATCGGTACCCGCCAGAGATTCGAACATCGGTGCATCGCTCAATACGAATGCACCGGACGTCTTATCCCTTAGGCCACGACGACTTCACATTTCTTGCACATAGAACTCTTGCATTTTAGTTTACAGACTAACAGCCATTGTAACATCGAGATTTCGACCTCAAAAGTCTGCTCGTCCACTGAACTAAAATCAATACCGCATAATCTATGGTCTTGGTCTAATTCTAGCAGCAGTTGTTCAGATAATGACGGGATTGCTGCGACCACCTTGAAAAAAATGAGTATCTAAATCATCAAGGGAATGTTGCTGTTTTTGTGACCGAAATACTTATGATAGGGCTCATTTGAACCCACACGGGTAAATACCATAACTCTATTTCCGACTGATAGCCTTTGTACAATTATACAATTGAAACTTAGATGTATCTGGCGACACATGTATGTGGCGACAGTCACCTTATGAAGTTTATATGTGAAGAACTCCCAGGCGAGCAGTGGGTAGATTGACAATACAAAAAAAAGGCAATGAAAATTTAAAAAATTTATTCATTTCATATTGTTTTCATTCTTCGTTTATAAGCTATTTAATCAAGTAATTGTCGTTTTGACACTTCCACGAATTAACAATAATTTTAATTTCCCTAGTATTTGATTTTCATATTAATCGAACTCAAAGGATCAACTATTGTTCATTTTATTTTGTGTTACAATGGTTTTGATTATAAAGCATTCATAAGTGTGTCCTGTAAAATTAAATACGCGTTCTTCAAGAACTACAACCACCGCTACCTTCAAAAGTCATACAATTCATTAACTTAGTTATTTGTGAACGTCATTCTGACAAGGTGACCACGCTTCAAGCTAAACACAGACTTCTTACTTTTTACATAAATACAAAATATGTTCTAATATGTTTATTCTACATGAAACGATTTATGGTTGTACGTTTGTTTATCCCTTTTATTGTCCGCTAATGATCTGGATAAGGATTCGACCTTGAAACCGCTGTATTACGAACACAATAGCTTACTTACACAATGACTCATCAATACTATTCGCTTAGACTGATTTTTTTATCTGGATTTCTGCTTTCACTGGCACAGTAACAACTTTATTGTTCGCTCATACTATTGTATAATTCTAGAGCTCTCAAAATCAATGTACGAAACCTATAATATTATAACAATAATAATTATTTTATTTCCCGAACATTATAATATATGTACATTTTTGACTGACAAGTAAAATAGATTAAACAAAACATTAATTATAGAAAATAAAACATAAAAGTAAAATCTACACTTAAACCACAAAATGCCTCTGGTCTCGGTGCGCCTTTCGACAAAAAAGTGCAAAAAGCTCTTTGTAAAGTGTTTTGGTTTTTTTACGTGTTCGTATGTACGTATTTTTCTTAGTATTCCAGCATTTGAATGATAACCATAATTGGATAGATGGATCGAACAGTCATAAGAAGAACTAATTTAAGATATCTCAATCTAACAATGTTATGATTGAGTTGATATCTGTAAAGTGGTCCCTAATCGTGAAGATTCATTACAATATTGCGTGACCGAGTGATGTGAATTTTCTAGTGATGTAACAATCCGAGATTGGGGCGATTAGATTGTCTGATATGCATGACACTTCAGCTACTACTGCAACTATTGAAAAAAAAGCCGACGCATTATATCGAGGGGTTAAAGACTGTTTGGTTTAAGCGACTTTTCGCTTAATACGCGACATTCCGCTTAGTACGCGACCTTCCGCTTAATACGCGACCTTCCGCTTAATACGCGACATTTATCTTTGTATTTAAAGGTCCGTTTTATTTGTTAATAGCATAAAAAGCTTTATACGACTGCGACGGGGCAACGCAAAGCTGCCATCGCCTGAAACATGTCTTGTCGGATCCCCCTTCTTCACTCTCAGTGCTTTAAGGCCTCTGAAGCACCGGTCATCGTCCTCGTCGAACTCGTCTATTACGACGAAGAGTTCGACGAGCGAACTAACCCATAGACACAGCCCACGGAGTTTCTCGCCGGAACTTCTAGGTGGGTCAGCATTCCGATCCGGTGGTAGATTCTGCGAAGCACTACTCTTGCTAGGGCTAGTGTTAGCAAATTCTCTCAGGTTGAGCCCGTGAGCTCACCTACCAGTCCGGGCGTAGCTGGAATAGCCTTTTAGGCTACCAATGAAAAGGTAGGAAAAACAGTTCGATGTTTTTAATTGAACTTCAATTAAGTTTACTCCATTTTTTTTATTGCCCTTGTAGGCAGGCGAGCATACGGCCCACCTGATGCTGAGTGGCTACCGTCGCCCATGGACTCTAGCAATGCCAGGGGCAGAGCCAAGCTGCTGCTTACCGTTGAAATAGCTCAAGAAGTTTTTTTTTTGTTATGATAATTTTTTCAAATTTTAAACTTTAAATGGTTCTCCTATTAAGTTGCAAAAAGTGTCGCTTGAAGCAAATAGCCTTATCCCTCGATAAATCCTTTGCCTAACACAATGACATCCGTGGTACAGTAGTAATCAATAAAACTGCCGACATTTTTTTAATTCTACAAATTGAATGAATACAATGAGTGACTATTCCTCGCGTTTTGTTTTTTAGAGTACAAATACTTGAATGTGGGTTGCCATTACGAATTATATAATTCAGTATATCAGTCTTATATTGCTCGACGTTTATAAATGAAGCCGCTAAGTTCTGCTGAGGAGGTTTAGATGGGGATGTCTCTTTGTGTGTGTCATCAATCTATTCTCACTGGCAAATGACTCCTAGTCCAACTATGACGGGTAATTATAAAGCGTCGTACACTGGATAATTAGCTCACTTATAGTTTTTTTTTATTGCTTAGACGGGTGGACGAGCTCACAGCCCACCTGGTGTTAAGTGGTTACTGGAGCCCATAGATATCTACAACGTACATGCGCCACCCACCTTGAGATTTAAGTTCTAAGGTTTCAGTATAGTTACAACGGCTGCCCCCCCTTCAAACCGAAACGCATTACTGCTTCACAGCAGAAATAGGCGGGGTGGTGGTACCTACCCGTGCGGACTCACAAGAGGTCCTACCACCTGTAATTAGGCAAATTATAATTTTGCAGGTTTGATTTTTATACGATGCTATTCCTTCGCCGTGGAAGTCAATCGTGAACATTTGTTAAGTACTTGCGTATTTCATTAGAAAAATTGGTATCCGCCTCCGAGATTCGAACACCGTTGCATCGCTACATACGAATGCACCTGACGTCTTATCCTTTAGGCCACGACGACTTCCATTAGCGATATAATTTGTTTGCAAAAACAACAATAATTAAAATATAAGCTGCGGTGATCATAAAATTAATAAAAATAAACATCTCATTGGTTTTTTTTGTTCAGCTAACGTTCGGACGTTTCAAAAAATTCCCTCTTCAACTATTCTTCATTGCATCAACGTTTTCGGCCTTCGTTTTTCTTATTCCTTAAATGGGTGAACGTGCTCACGGTCCACTTGGTGTTTAGTGGTTACCGGAGCCCATAGACATCTACAACCTAAATGTCGCCACCCACTTTGAGTCCATTTGTTACAGTAGAACTACCACCCCACGCTTCACGCCCAAATTACTTGTTTCACAGCAGAAATAGGTACCTTTCTTAATTATTTTTCATTACGTTTAGTCTCTTCCTTCTCTTTGCCAGGACCCTACTATCCTGAAGACGCGTTAACACTACTCCCTCTACTCGATGTATCTTGTATTTTGGTTTTAGGATGTGTTCTAAGTCTGTATTCGTCCTGCCTATTTCAATCGCAAAGCCCTAACGCGTTTCGATTTGAAATCCTAGATAGGTACCTATATAATATTTTATGCCTCTGAGGTCCAATTACCCCCTTAGCGTTAAACGGAGCACCTGTTTATGCTAATAAAAAAGCCATTTAAACCTTTAATTTAAGTTTTTTAATTTTTAATTGTATTTAATTTTAAATTAATTTTTTTTAACTTAATTTTTGTTTTTTTTTGTTTAAGTCTTTAGTTTAAGTTTAGTTGAAGCCGTAAGTTAATAATCAATCAATCAATAATCAATCAACGGTATTCATTTAAGCACTATCTAATGGACAAGGAGCCCATACTTGCAGATAACTTTTTTTTATTTAATTACCGCCTCAACACGCACATTCATTTCACGAACAACTTTCACGATGAAGAAATAACATCGTAGAATCAAACCCGTAATAAAATTTGCGTAATTACTGAAAGCAGCTTTGGTATGTACCAGATAATACCTATTTCTGCTACGATGCAGTTCAATTTGAAGGATGAGACACCCGTTATATAATATTATTGAAACTCCGACCTCATGTGTCAAGGTGGTTAGAGCTCCTCGCGTAGTTATGTTTCTTCTGAGCTTACAAGTCCAGAAAGCACTCAATTAACCGATAGAAAATAATATTAATAATTTGTATGTACGATTTTTAAGACATTTTGAGAAATTGGAAATGTGTGCTGGTGAGAGCTTTAAGAGACAGAATAATATTAAATTTGATTGTCGACTTTGAGTATAATTACTTTGAGTATAATTACTTTGAGTATAATTACTTTGAGTATAATAATTGATGATCGGTCATTTACGATATTCTTCACGCTGCGTCTTTGGGCTTTAGTTTTATTAAAACAATTAAAATTAAATTGTAATAAAAAAATAGTGTATTCTTGTGTGAATCTTAATTTAAATTAATTTAAGTTTGGAATATTCCTGTACTAGGTTATTTTTTCCATGTAAGTTATTTGGTGATGTATCTAATATGTATAAGACTTCGTTGTTATTTAAAATTAAATTAAAAAAACTCACCTTTAAACTGATAAATTAATTCGACCGCATCACTAAGAACAAACTTTTTTAATCCACACAACTCTATGCGACTGTAACGTCCAAAGCACAGTATTTGGAGAGGAAAAAACAATTAGTTTTTTTTTTTAAAACTCCTTTTACATCTAATTTTAAATTTAAAAACAACGGTTGTCAAAACGAAACTGGTTCGAAATACGAAATTTGGCGCGCGCGATATATCAAGCTCGTGACGTCAGAGCTCGTTTGCAACCGTCCTCAACATTCGACATCAGTCGGGAAACTGGCGGGAAAACTGCGAGATGAAGGAAACTCGCGGCCAGACGTTTTATTGCCAATATGAAATGTATTGTAACGGCGCTTGTCTGCTTTGGCAAAGAATACTGTTGTTGAATATTAGCACTTATTTGTTTTAAAATAATATTATGTTGTTTTGCTATATTACGTAAAAAACATCACGGGTCGTTAACGAAAAATTCGTAACACAACATTCGATGAAATTGACCAAGGAAAATATTATGTTTTATTTATTCTTTGGCAGCCTTTGCTATATAATTTTTAATAATATTCTCTTTCGAAACTCAACCGTGGTAAATTTTGAGATTCTAAATTACACGTTAAGATCTTACAGCACATGCAAACATATGTTTGTTTATAAACAGCTTCAATCTAAAGAAAGATCAAAGTTAAATTAAGTCGCTTTCAACTTTCTTGTTATTCATCATAATATGATATATAGATATATGATATACAATATAGGAATAACATCGTGTAATAAGTAATAAAAATGAAACCCGCAAAATTATAATTTGCGTAATTACTGGTGGTAGGACCTCTTGTGAGTCCGCGCGGGTGGGTACCACCACTCTGCCTATTTCTGCCGTGAAGCAGTAATGCGTTTCGGTTTGAAGGGTGGGGCAGCCGTTGTAACTATACTTGAGACCTTAGAATTTATATCTCAAGGTGGGTGGCCCATTTACGTTGTGGATGTCTATGGGCTCCAGTAACCACTTAAAACCAGGTGGACTGTGAGCTCGTCCACCCATCTAAGCAATAAAAAAAGGTCTATTTTAATTCGCTATTTTTAGTTTTAGTGAGTTCCAGATATAGCAGCACTATTTTCATTATTTTTCTTCTACCTAGTAGCCTCGAGCTCACAGGGGCTCAAGTAGGGATGTTAACATCCTTCCTAGCAAGAGTAGTGCTCCACTGAATCTACCACCGAATCGGAATCACGGCCGACTGAGAAAATCCGGCGAGAAACTCAGTGGGCTGTCTATGGATTAAGTTGTACGACGAACCCTTCGTCGCTATTGACGGGTTCGCCGAGAATGATGTCCGGTGCTTGCAATATCTAAAAGCACCGATAATGAAAGGGGAGGATCAGTAATATCGTGCTTAGGATGTCGGCGACTGTTTATCATTTGGTATTGTCAGCGCCTGGGCAATTAATTTGGTTAGGTTTTTTACGTTTTCGTCATAACATATTAAATGAATTACAGCCTGTATAATCAATATGACAGTACAAGAATAGCACTCCTACATCAAGCTACACTCTCTGTCTGTATTCTAATATTCCTCAACTTATCGAATTCTGCGTTACTTAGAGAATTGTACAAATTGCACGGTGAACTCGTGTTAAGGGATGTGACAATTTTCCTAGCAAGAGTAGTACTCCACTGAATCTACCACCGGATCGGAAACGCGACCCACTGAGAAGATCCGGCGTGAAACTCAGTGGGCTGTGTCTGAGGGTTCTCTAAGGTTAACGCATTAAGACGTTCTCAGGAACGATTTTACCAAGTGATAGCAATGTTTTTTTATTGCTTTAATGGATCGAAGAGCTCACGATCTGGTCTTAAGTGGTGACCTTGAGATATGAGTTGTAAGTCTCAGATTTACAGTGAACCGGCTGCCCCACCCTACGAACCGGAATGCACTAATGCTTCAACTTACCTCGTCAGGTCATAAATTCTGTCACATGTTTAATGTAAAATAATTGAAACAAGTTTATTCATTATGTAACCATTCATATACCAAAATGAACTTAACAAAACATAGATTCTTATGACACTAAAGTTTATTCAAAATGACCTCCGTGATTTTGAATACAGGCCTTCAATCTGCTCGGCCAGTCGTCTATCGCAGCACGAACGAGGTCCATGTCAATATCGGCGGCTGCCTTAATCAAGGATGTCTTGAGTGACTCCAAATTGGGATAAGGCTTTGAGCACGCCTTTTCCATTTAACACCCTTTTCACCGTGGTTCTGCTTAACCCCATCTGAAGGGCCAACAGTTTCTGCTTACGTTTGGGATTTCTTTGAATTCGCGCCTTCACAGCTTTTATCACTGCTGGAGTCCTAACAGACCGAGGGCGACCACTTCTTGACCTGTCATCTACACTAGAGTCTTCATTGTATCGTTTGATGGTACGATAAACGAATCNTTCACCGTGGTTCTGCTTAACCCCATCTGAAGGGCCAACAGTTTCTGCTTACGTTTGGGATTTCTTTGAATTCGCGCCTTCACAGCTTTTATCACTGCTGGAGTCCTAACAGACCGAGGGCGACCACTTCTTGACCTGTCATCTACACTAGAGTCTTCATTGTATCGTTTGATGGTACGATAAACGAATCTTTTGGTTATAATGAAAATTTTCAGTATGTTAAAAATTTGAATTGGCGCGTAACCGCAACGATGCAACGCAATAACTGCAACACGGTCTTCTTTAAGCGTCCACTCCATATTTAAAAATGAGTAAAAGTCTAAAAGTATACATTTTTATTTTCATGAACAATTCGAAATTCGAATTCAATAAACTTTTTGTGGCCAACATTCTAAAAGAAAAGTTTTTACTGTGTGACAATACTTATGACCTGACTAGGTATAATTTGTGCTGTTTTTATTTTTATCACACGACGTTATTTGTTTACCGTAGAAGTCATTCGTGAATATGTATTAAGTACACATGTCATTAGAAAAATTGGTACCTGAATGTGAATTTCTAACACCAACACAATCGACTCGCTCGGTACGATAAACCAGACGTCTTATGTGCAGGCGTATCATTCTTTAGACCAAGACGACTTGAAACAAAGTTTGAGAACAGTTGGATTAAAACGAAAATGATAGCAATTTCTTTCTATCTCCTATCTGACTACAGTTTGTATCTTATCTATTTCGTTTAAAAAGTTTCTGCGTAATTAAAACTCACTTTGAATATTCGTATTATTTATAGGCCCGAACATAAAACCCCGCAAAATTTATATAACCACCTTTTTAATTTTTTTACTTCTCTTATAGGCAGACGAGCATGCGGCCCACCTGACGATGAGTGATTACCGTCGCCCATGGACTTCAGCAATGCCAGGGGCAGAGCCAAGCCGCTGCTTACCGCTTAATACTCTCCACAAGCCTCGTTTGAAGAAGGACATGTCATAGTCATAGATTGGCAATAGCCGACAGCTGCAAGCCATATTTTGCAAAGCATAAACTTTTTACCCTTCCCTGTCTATATATATACGAAGTTGCATCTTTTGTTAAAACTTGTCCCAATAGATTCACTAAGATGTCTAATGTGGCAAACAGAAATCGACGCAACGATAAGCTATGTTTTCCAAAAACCAAAACTACATTAAAGAATAATAGTATACTAGGTATGAGCGTTAGGATATTTAATAAACTACCGAAGAAATTAAGAGACTTAGATGATTTTAATTTTTAAAAAAACCTAAAAGGTAATCTTATTAGTGAAAATTATTATCACATAAATGATTTTCTTAGGGATGACATTGAAAATAAATGGATTTTTAATTATTAGTTGAATTATGGATGAATGAATGGTAAGTTATATAATATTATAACTATGCACTGCACTAAAATCCGCATGTCAAATAATGACAAAGCATACACGCTGCTTTTAATTTAAGTAATAACTCATTTTCACTATGCTTGGCGAATAAATGATTTCTTTCTTTCTTTTCTTTCTTTCTTTTAGCGCTCGGGGAACACCGTGGAGGGGAGCTCATTCCATAGCCGGATGTTATCGTGGTACTAAGGTGCCACCATTCCCTCTATTCAAAGTTTAAAGAGTGCGACAGAAATCTAGATTTTGTTAATCGCATTGCACCAGATCGGCCTTGAACATTTTGGCAATTTGCCAGTTTAATACCTCCAATAGTTGAATAGATAAATTTTACAGCAAGCTCTTAATGAACACGTCGACTTCGGTGTGACTTGAAATGCACGACAAACGCTCGCGGAATACCACCGGCTTAATTAGACAAAGGTGTGGGTAATCCTTTAACACTAGGGTTACCATGACGGGCTTTGATCTGTTTTGAGATTTCAAGTTGAAACTCAATGTGGTTAAATTGTAAGTTTATTTAAATATTTATTAAAATATTTTGAACTGTTCTAATAGTCTTTTGTCGGTAAATAAAATTGGAGATAATTGTAATTACTTGTAAATGAAACCGAAAAGTCCTTAAGGCACATTGCAATGCATTCACTATGCAGCATAACAAAAGGACATGGTTTGCCGACCACACATCATGCGGGATAAGGACAAGATTGTTGTACTGAACTGAGACCTTAGATTTCACGTCTCAAGGTGGATGGCGGCATTTACGTTGGAGATGTCTATGGGTTCCGGTAACCGCTTAACATCAGTGAGGCCGTGAGCTCGTCCACCCATCTAAGTAAAAAAAGAATAATAATGTAATACTTGTCCACCTTGTTCTAATCGACTTATGTCGTCGTCATTGTCAGTCAAGTTTTAGCAGTACCTAATGCGTTTCGTTTTGAAGGATGGGGCAGCCAACTAGTGTTAGGAGGTCTTATGAGTCGGCACGGGTAGGCAGTACGAGTATCACTCTGCTTTTTTCTGCCGTGAAGCAGTAATGCGTTCGGATTCCGCACGAATTTCAGAATTCGGATTTCGAATTTCAGTTCGGATTTCAAACCCTTCCGTTTGGTTACTATTTACAAATTTCAAACTACCATCATGCTTTCTTAATACAGTGTTATAAATTCCAGAGTTTTTTTATATATTAATATACGTAGTTATATATAATTTCACACACTTATAAAACTTTAAATTCAAATACATTTACTAAATCCGTTTTATTTGAGCTTTCGCTTATTTACCTTCCTTCAGTGCGAAGAATAGCTTGCGAACCCCAAATAAAAAAATAACGAATCATAAATTTAAATAGGGGAATATTTGATACGTTATGCAGTAGTATCACGAAAACGAATTTTCTTCAAAATAAAAAATCGAAAATGAGAAAACAAAGTTGGGTATATACCAAACTTAATTTTAGCGAAGTATTTGTACGTACATTTTATATAACGTGAATGTAAATTAAGAATAAAATAAAATAAAAATGTCAGCTTGAAAAGGTTATTTAAAAAAAAACGTTTTGTGCATAATAATATCTATTATTTACATTTAGTCATTTTCGTTCACAACCCTACAAGTTTTAAGATGCACAGCGCGCAGACTCACTAATTTATCGGAAACAGCAATGGATTGAGGCATGTCATGTACTTTTCTTTATCTATGTCATTTGGTTTATTAATAGGTTTACATTATTTTTAGAGAAACTCAGTTAAAAAAGTGTAATTAACACAAAATGGAGTGCAAATATACCTTGTATTGTTTTCAATACAACTAAATAAAAAAATGGTGCACGTGCAACTGAGTGCACATGAAAGAAGTCAAACTTCTTTGGCAGTGTGTAGTATTGTGGTTTTCTTCATTTTTCATCCTTAAATCAAATTTCTCTTGTAATAGGAGATACTGTGTATAAGAAAAACGACCTCTTCAACATTTATGTATGTTTAAAATTATTTAAAGAAAAATAGATATTCTTCTAATCCTTCATTAAAAGTAAAATATAAGAGTTTATAAGTTACTGCCATCTACAGGAGCAATGAAAAACTAATAACAAGCTATCTAGTGGCCGACGCCCGTAAACAGAATGAGTATAAGAGAAACGACTTAACTCGCATTGTCCTCTCCCTTTCTCCACGGTCGAGTGGTTCGCGAGACGCTCTATCTATTTTCTCACTCTCACTTGCCTAAATTGGATCTTTTCTCTCTAGCCGTAACGAATCTGTCGCGAGTTAAATTTTACTCTCAACGCGCCGAAGAAGTTTCACTTCAAAAAGTCAGATATGTTTGCGTATCTATGGTCAGACACTAAACCGTGAAGACTTTTTGGCGGGAACGCGAGGAGTGAAGTTGTGTGATTTGTTTTATTTTGTCTATTTAGTGTTTCTTCAGGTTTAAATGTGTAATAATGGTGGTTTATTAACTGTTTAATATCTGTGAAAGTGCACAAATGTGGGAAAATGAAACAAAGCTGCTGGACGTAACTTATCGGGTTCCTCCAAAAAGTCCACTGAAAAAATCTCAGTAAATGACCACCATTTTACTGCGATTATATTTCATCCCATATCATCTCATTTCATTAAATTTCATCCCAGTTGATTAATGTCTCAAATTAATCATCTTCATTTCATTTCACTCCATATTATCATTTTTCATAAAATCAAGAATATAAAGTAAAATAAGACATGACTTAAAGGTCTTAGTTACCAGGTCATAAAATCTCTTAAAAAAATTATCTAAACCGTGAATAGAAGTGTCAATTAAAATGTCAACTACCCTCTTCGCGCCGTTTTATAACAAGAATTCATTAAAACGTTTGTGTAAAGTATGCAGCTACTAAATAAATCGTCGCCATCCACCCCAATTACTAATTGTCTCCACCATAGAACCCGTATATCTAATTACCGGTATAATTGTGTCGCAGGCAGGTGTAGATAACGTTGGTACTAGTGATTATTAGATTTGTAATTAAGACGGATTGCTTTCATTAAATCCTATATAAATAGAACTGAAATACGGTCCAGGAAGAAAATTGGGATGTCGAATGTTTAAGGCGTGGAATTTTACGTTGAAGCTATTAGGTGCCTTCTGATAACAGATGACTCTTTTATTGCTTTAGTAGGGTAGACGAACTAATCGACTACCTGGTTTTAAGTAACCGGATGTCTTAAAAATCCGACTACTATGTAAGTTAATGCGGAAGTCGCAACAGTATAATAAAGGTTATGTCCTTCAAGCCGTAACCGGAAATTTCCCGGCATTAATAGCAACTTATCCGGTTTTATAACACATCCTTTTTTTGGGCATCAAGGACCAATCCCCCTACGGTACTGCGCCAAGGGGGCGCACAAGATATGGGATTCCGTGGTTAACTCTACAACCAGAGGCGAGACCAGATTTATCAATATAATAAGAGGCCATCCATAAATGCACATGTCACGTGTGTTCATGATAGGAGAATTCGATTGCAAAATAAAAATATGGCGTGGTTAAAAACTAGTGAGTAGATAGATTTAGTATTGCTCATTCAGACGTCTGATTAAGGAGACGTTTATTATTAAATATCAAATAAAACAACAAAGGTTCATCAGAATCATTGTAATTCTCCACAATTACTTATTACAACTTTCGCTGAAACCGTTCCACTCTTACTGCCGTACCTCTCCATCTTCTTCATCACGTCCAAGCCAGAGATCACGTGACCGAACACCACGTGCTTACCGTCCAACCATTCTGTTCTAGAAAATGTGAAATCATTAGTACTCTGCAAACGCTGTGAGATATTTTTGATGAGAAACATAATTATTATTATATAATAAAATATAATAGTTTTAAAAAAAAAAACAAAAAAAAACGCTTTTATAGAAAATCTAACTAAATTTCTTATGCTTTTGAGGATATTATCAAAATAACCCTTCTATTCATAATTATCTATTCATAAAATATTTATAACTATTGATATGTACCATGCACCCCACGCTTTATTTTACAATAAAATCATTTTTTCTTACACTATTTTTAATTCAATATTATTAAAATTTATTTTAAATTTTTTAGTTGGATTTTCTATAAAAGCGTATTTTTTTAGTTTTTTTATGCTATTATTTATTTTTCATTTTTTAATTGAATTTCAATATATTCAATGTTTCTTTTTTTATTTTAAAATAAAATTCCATCTGAATCAGTCGGTAGTTTCCCTTCTTGGTCTTGACGCAAACACTCCGAGTCTCAGGAAAACAAAAAATCGCTAATCCTGATTATCCTAGTAACGATAACGGATCAAACTGTTTAAAATATTAAATTGTCACCGGTCCTTAATAAGCACGTCAAATTTCGAGTTAATCCGATGATTTGAAGGGGGTCAAAATCATGTTCAAAGATTCCGTTACATACTAACATACATACGTCTGAAGCTAATAAAAGCGTATTAAAAATCGAAACTAATGTTTTGTATTCCCCTATTTCCTGTCCTCAAAATGGGGCTGATATAACATTTAGTGTTTTGCTTTTGATGATTATTTCGGTCATTAAAAGGGCTTTAGTAGATGATACATTTTATAAAATTTCACAATTTTAAATATTGGATAATATATTTAATTTATAAAATACAAACAAAAGCGATCAGGTTTGTACGAAAGCAATACGCTTTTCCTATTAAAATATGTCAGGGATTATCGTCGAAAATGGACCACAGACGATGCTAACAGAGAAACATATCGTTCGGTGTAATTAAAACTACTCTTACGATTTAACCTCGCGGTTTTGTTTACTGGCGCTATAATATTTCCCCGACGTTTCGAATAGTATTATAATATCCGGCGAGGTTTTTTTTTTTAAATGATTTTATGACCTGGTAACTAAGACCTTTAAGTCATGTCTTATTTTAATTTATATTCTTATTTTTATGAAAAATGATAATATGGAGTGAAATGAAATGAAAATGATTAATTTGAGACGTTAATCAACTGGGATGAAATTAAATGAAATGAGATGATATGGAATGAAATATAATCTTAGTGAAATGGTGGTCATTTACTAAGATTTTTTCAGTGGACTTTTTGGAGGATCCCGAGAAGTTGCGTCCAGCGGCTTTGTTTCATTTTCCCACATTTGTGCACTTTCACAGATATTAAACAAGTAATAAACCACCGTTATTACACATTTAAACCTGAAGAAACACTAAATAGACAAAATAAAACAAATCACACAACTTCACTCCTCGCGTTCCCGCCAAAAAGTCCTATCCGGCGACGTTTGAACATTTTGCTAACTACCGTCTATTCTTCTATTATTTCATTTATGTCATTATCGTTGTTATCTAAGAACTAACCTTTTTTTTTTTTAAATTAACGTGTAGTAGTGGTTTTCGTTATGCCTACGACTCGCGAAAACCGAACAAAATACTATATATTATTTATTATATTATAAATCGTCGGATGGTTCCACTTAAGCATAATTCAACGGAATGTATATTTTAATAGGAATTAACACTTTTACTTAGAATAGATGCTCATTTCTAGTATACAAGTAACTATTTATGTAACTAAATAAATAAATCATCCGGAAGGAATCAACCCTATCAACTATTTTGTAGGCAGCAGCTTGGCTCTTGCCGTGTGGCATTGCTGATGCCCATGAGCAACGGTAACCCATCACCATCAGACAGGCAATAAGAAAGAAAAACTAATAATGTTACTTACTTTGCTGTACAAAGAAAGAATTGTGATCCATTCGAGTTGGGTCCGGAATTAGCCATACTTAAAACCCCCGGGCCGGTGTGTTTTAGCTGGAAGTTTTCATCTTCAAATTTTCTGCCGTATATAGACTTTCCCCCAGTTCCGTTGTGATTCGTGAAGTCTCCTCCTTGACACATCTAGGCTTTTAATTCAGGAAATCACCTTTTTTTTTCAAAGTGAAGTCTTCTTTAGCATCGTTGTGATTCGAAAGTTGATGAAACGAAAAAGCGACAGTAAAAAGAGACAGACACATAAATTCATAAGATTTAACGTGGGAGAAAATGAGATAGAAGAATTATACAGTATCTCTTATATTCGTGGTTCTCTTTGTGCTCTGCTTCGTACCTATTATTCGTGCTTAATAAATACATTCTGAATAAATCTATGTAATATATACGAATAAAATGTAAAATAATTATCAAGCTTTGTATCACTTGTAGCCTACAATTTATCCTCTTCCCGAAATTTTACATTCGTCTCATTATTTCGAAACCAAAATTTTTCAAAGTTTCAATTCTATCACGTATGATTTGCACACAATATGTTTTTTTTTTACTATATATTATGAGAATGACGTAAGAGAATTTTTAATGTCTGAAAAGCGCCAGTAATCAAATCTAAATTCTGACGTGGAATTTAATAGGTTGGGGAGAAAGTTTCTTCGCATTTTTTAAGAATATCACATTTTTTAATATAGTTTATTTACATTTAACTAAATTATGTAGGTACCATTTTGTTCTATAACTTTTAATGATACTAAAACCAGCCAGATGCAAATAGTATAGCCAAAGAGATTTTAGTACAAGTTCATCTATACTTATAAATAAAATTGTAGTCTGTTTGTAATATTGAAATAACTGTTTTTTACTACATGCATATTAATATATATACGGTACATACACCAAAATAACATTTTTTACAATTTTTGTCTGTCTGTCTGTTTGTTCCTGCTAATCTCTGGAACGGCTGGACCGATTTTGACGGGACTTTCACTGATAGGTAGCTGATGATATAAGGAGTAACTTAGGCTATTTTTTTAGACTAGCTTCACCTCGCGGCTTCATCCGCGGTACGACAATAACCGCGGTTAACATCGCGGGACTCAGCTATCAATAGTAAAATTTAATGTTTCCGAAGCGAAGCGAAGGCGGGTCGCTAGTACATTCTATAATGCGAAAAGACTTTTTCCCCTACCTAATATTACACATCTATGCATATTTTAAAGAATGACTAGACCAATGTTTATATGTTTGAAAAGGATACGAATTCTGGAATAATTCGATGAAAACTACTGCCCTGGTACCCGAAACCTTTCTCGTGTGTACACAAAGATCGAAAGTTCTCCGCTGTTTTTGGGACTATGTCAGCTCGAAGCATCATAATTATACGGCCTATCTCTTGTTTGTTCACACTTATGTCGAAATACACTTGGGGATTACGTTTCTCTATAGGTTTCGCTGGTGTAACCTGAAAAAGTTTAATTCTAATTATAATTTCAATGATGTATGGATCTGTATAGATTTGAATGTTGGGCGACGAAAGTAAAGCATGAAAGAGGAGTGCACGCGGCAGAGATGCGAATGTTGAGATGGATGTGTGGAGCGACAAGAATGGACAAGATACTGGTAGGACCTCCTGTGAGTCCGCGCGCGTAGGTACCACCGCCCTGCCTATTTCTGCCGTGAAGCAGTCATGCGTTTCGGTTTGAAGGGTGGGGCAGCCGTTGTAACTATACTGAGACCTTAGAACTTATATCTCAAGGTGGATGGCGCATTTACGTTGTAGATGTATATGGGCTCCAGTAACCACTTAACATCAGGTGGGCTGTGAGCTCGTCCACACATCTAAGCAATAAAAAAAAACGAATGACTATATCAAAGGAAGTGTGAAAGTAGCCCCGGTAATCAACAAATTAAAGTGCGGACGTGGTATGGACATGTGATGCGTAGAGAGAAGATGCATGTGACTAGGAGATGTATGGAAATGGTAGTGCAAGGTAGAGGAGGTAGAGGAGGAAGAGGAGAGGAGAGGTCGACCGAAGAAGACATGGTTGGAGTGTGTGAACGACGATATGATATGAGAGAGAGGAGTCAGTGTTGAGATGACGGCTGATAGAAGAGAATGGAAGAGAAAAATTAGCTGTGCCGACCCCACCTAGTTGGATAAGGTGGAGACAAAGATGAAGAAGAGAAGAATTTCAATGTAAATTTACACACTTTGTTTTAGTATATTCATAACATCACTTGAAAACAATGTAACATATGTGCCAAATCAATAAGCTCTTGACTGGAAAACTGGAGACAATACGAAGACATGGAGTGTATTATAGAACAAAAAATTATCATCATTATTTCACTTCCTGTGAGGTGGAGTTAGGAAAGTTGATATTTAAATAAAATTCAGACTTGTAATTAACGTCTGAAAGTAGCATTCGCTCTGTAACTGGCATAATACCAAATTACAAGCCAAAAGTTTGACAGAGTTTATGTTATCTCAAGAATTACTAATGCTAGTGACAAAGTTATCACACCCCTTACCCAGAGTCTTTACACATTTGCTTTAAGCGCTTTAGGCCTTATATTATGCATCCTTAAATTCAATCTTTATCAATATTTCGGATAATATTTATTATCCTTTCACATGTTATGTACGAATCACGAAATACGATATGGGTAAGAGAGGAGTGAGCGAAGAAGTAGTATATGATAGAAGAGTATAGAAGGAAAAAACATGTTGCGCCGACCCCAGGTGACTAGGAGAAGGGCAAGATAATGATGATGTTATGTCCGAATCATAACCATCTTATTTCTTAATTTGATGTACTTTTTAGATTACTTACACTAGTAGTTTCCGTTTTGTCTTTCGTTTCAGTTTCTTCACCATCTTTGTTCAGTTGAAGAGTTTCCCCAGCATGTTTCTGCAGCCATGAGTCATCCGACCAGACGGGTCGTGTGGAGCCTTCTTTAATGCGTTGCGGAGCTGCTATGTTCACTCGTATTGTTCTACCAAATAATTCGGAATCATTCTAGAAATAGATAGTTAGATTACAAGTTAAGATGAGAAAATATTACTAAACATGTTTAAAATTGGATTGCATTATTTTTTAATTATGCATTCTACAATATGTCCATATTTTATATATTCTCTAGAATGACATCCAACCATGATACTTACTAAATACTAAATATTAATCTACTAGAGTAGATTATTATAATAATATATATCCATCTATATAATATATATTATATAATTTTCAAACCTATTTCATAAATGTGTTTACTGTGTATATAACTTTTGTTCAATCAAGCCTACACTTCAGTTATGAAGAAATGACAGTTTGTTAATGTATTAAGCTAATATTACATTAAACATTTTAGTGTTAGTTAATTAAACAAATTATTAAAAGAATCAAAAGCTCCAAAGAACTTTAAAAAAAAATCCCTAAAAAACATGTGAATAAATAAATGTGAAACAATATATTCACTATATTACAAATATAATTTTAATATTAGTAGTACAAAGTATTTGCCAATGAACATAAATTACAGACAAATAGTTGTAATTCTCCCTTCAATACTTTATATTGAGAGGTGAAAGTCTATTTGTTTTAAGTGACATTTTTGGGACTTATGGGAATGTTATTTAAAGTTTAAAATTTAAAAAAAATAACAAACAAACTTTTTCAGCTTTTTTAATGGAATAAACTCAATTGAAGTTCAATTAAAAACATTGAACTGTTGTTGCTAATACCAAATAAAACACACCTTTCATTATGAAGATAAGCTTCACGTATTAAACAAAATGTCGCTTGTACCAAATAGCTTTTCACTCCTCAATATAGATTCAACTTTAATTCATTTCAAACAACAAACGTTCATTAAATTCAAACTCATGGCACCAGGTTTATGTAATTACAAGAGAACAGACATCAGAATGTGAATGCTGCCACCCACCTTGAGAAATAACGTCATAGTTTCAATTGTGGTTATTCCACTCTAACGGTGATGACTACTATGCTGATCAGAAATCAGAAACAATCATGTTAGTGGTACCTACCTCTTTGGCTTACAATATGCCTTACCATCTGTAATGAAAACTCTGGGACTTCCGAGTTATAACAACAATAATAACACTTCTTCACCTCTTGCTATATTCGCTATAAAGATCGAAAAAATGTAAGCATTCAAAATGACAAATATTGTAAAACTTATATCTTATGTGTCTAAAAAATTATTCCTGAATGTAATTTCACATTCTTTAACGATAAACATAGATATGTACTCTTCGTTTGTACCAAAATGAGTATTTTGTATCATACTTGTGGACTAGAACTGAAAGAATCTGTGTCCTGCATCTGACGCGTATTTAGTTCACTGTAAAAGTACTGACCATGTTATCGATGGCTGCGGCGGCATCCTCAGCATTTTCAAACTCTATGAAAGCGAAGCCCCGATGCTTCTCAGTCTCATAATCCAAAGGTATTTGAACATCAACCAAATCCCCGAAAGGGATGAAAGCAGCGTTTAAAACTTTCTCGTCGACCTCCTCAGCTAGTCCTCCAACGTATATTGTCCGCTTAGAATTAGGCTTACTCGACATCACGTGTGCTTATTAATATATTAATTTATTCGAAATTTAAATGAAATCTAAGTAATTTATGTAACTATTTGTTTGAAAGCGGTTTGTTTATATCAAACATAACCTCAAAGAGAATGACAATTATAAAAGTCAAATGTCATTCTGTCAAAGGAATTAAAATAAACAGCATTACCATATAATATCTGTGGATTCAATGATTTTCAAGTAAGCAGTTGATTTTTACGTAATTTAAGATAAGCTCAGAGTAGCAAATTACACAAACGATAGATATCTCATTCTCAGTTTCAAGTATGATGAAATATTTTCCTATTCTATAGTGAGATATTATATAACAAAATGGTTTTCTAATTGTTTTTTTATTTAATCTAAGAGCTAACTAATTATCCACAGTTAATAAGTAGTACACTTCTTAAAGAAAGAAAATATACGTAAGGTACTGGACGAATTCCTAAATGCCTGTAGAATGCCCACCTCTTCTTCAACCCATGTCCACTAATGCTGAGTATAAGTCTCTTCAAATGCACTCCATTTTTTGATTGCATAGATGGGTAGACGAGCTCACTGCCCACCTGGTGTTAAGTGGTTATCAGAGCCCATAGACATCTACAATGTAAATGCCGCCACCCACTTTGAGATATGAGCTCTAAGATCTCAGTATAGTTACAACGGCTGCCCCACCCTTCAAGCCGAAACGCATTACTGGTTTACAGTAGAAATAATATTTAATACGAATTTTTTCGGTCTCTTGCCTGTCACATCCAATCTCTACCAGCTATTTTGACCAATAATAACCCAGAATGTTCATCAAGAATGAGCAACCATCGAACGCTGCGTCTATGCCAGTGTAAATCTGTAACATTTTCTAATAAAAAGCAAACCCGCGAAAATTTTACTGGTTGTAGGACCTCTTGTGAGTCCGCGCGGGTGGGTACCACCACCCAGCCTATTTCTGCCGTGAAGCAGTAATGCGTTTCGGTTTGAAGGATGGGGCAGCCGTTCTAACTATATTTGAGACCTTAGAACTTATATCTCAAGGTGGGTGGCGCATTTATGCTGTGGATGTCTATGGGCTCCAGTAACCACTTAACACCAGGTGGGCTGTGAGCTCATCCACCCATCTAAGCAATAAAATATATATATATAAATAATACGTAAGTTCTAGTGGTAGGGTGTCTTATACGCCCACAAGAGTAGGTAGCACCGCTCTGCTTATTACTGCCGTAAAGCAGTAATACGTTGGTTTGAAGGTACAACCGTTGTACTTTAAAAAGTTAGACCTAGAACTTATCTCTCAATGTGGATGGCAGCATTTACGAAGTTGCTGTCTATGGGCTCCGGTAACACATAATGACAGTTGAGCCGTGAGCTCGTCCATTCATCTTCAGGCTGCTTGGTCGATCTCAGTCGATGAGTTTAGATATGTCAAGACTGCCATTCTCGAGTCGTGCCATAAGAGCAAGTAAAGTGAAACCTTCAGAGGGATCAAAAATCGGTTGTCTGTAAAGTCGGCTTACTGACGATAGTTGAAAGTGACAACGTCATAAGAAAATACTGATGGAATGGTTTCAATTTTCAAAGGAATATTTTAATTTTATTTCTTTGACTAGCGACCCGCCCTCGCTTCGCTTCGGAAACATTAAAACACACATGAAACCAAAAATAAAAAATAAAAATAAAAAATAAAAAAAGTAGCCTATGTTCATCAGGGACAATGTCGGCTTCTAATGGAAAAAGAATTTTTCAAATCGGTCCAGTAGTTTCGGAGCCTATTCGAAACAAACAAACAAACAAATCTTTCCTCTTTATAATATTAGTATAGATAGATATTTTGCATGGATATAGAGAAGGAGGTAAATGGAAATCACAATTGAATTGATCGTGACGCTTCAATTTCTCTCATGACGTTTTCAATGTTCAAATTAGACTCGAATTGACTACGGCGTTCCATGATCGCGTCTTTGTTGTCGCCAAATAATTGGAGAAATTTATTGCCAGTTTAGCCACGTGATCGTGGAACGCCTCAGAGCGAGGTAACGCCGCATGAGTCATGTTTTTTCGTGCGTGCAGCCGGTTCCACCGAATTTTAAGACGTTGTCACCTCAAACACGATTTACTGTAAGTCATTTTATTTAAATAAACCTCAAATCTTCAATATAACATAAATGAAATGAAAGACATGCGGAAAGCAACTAAAATTAATGCGTACGGATGTTGACAGGCGATTCTGTATCTATTAACCGTTGGATACGGCTTTTTATGTTTTCTAAGTACATACGTACAGTCAAACACAGAATGACATTTAATGAACACTGCAAGCGATGACGATTAATCTCAATCCCAAATGTACCATCATATATGTCGGCGCAACGTCATTATTTGGTTAACCAAGATTAGTTAAATTTAACTGTATCCTTAATTTTACGCATTTAAACATCTTTTTAAGACGGTATTCAAGAAAATTCATGACTTAGCTACCCCCACTATTCTACTATAAATACGAGTGACTATTGTCGCACAAAACACACTTCGATAAAGCGGCACGACATGAGAATCCTCTCATCGTGGCCGCCGGAAACTACATAGCCGATTCTGCGGACCAAATGGTAAACAGTCGACTTCGCCCAAAACACGTCATTTCGGATCCTCCCGATCCATTAGCGGTGCTTTTAGGTACCCCAAGCACCGGTCATCGTTCACGTCGAACCCGTCGGGCTCGGCGAATAAATTAGCCCACAGACACAACCCACTGAGTTTCTCGCCGGATCTTCTTTCAGTGGGTCGCGTTTCTGATCCGGTGCTAGATTCTGCGAAGTATGGCTCTTGCTAGGGTTCGTGTTAGCAACATCGTCAGGTTTGAGCTCCGTGAGCTCACGTCCTAGTTAAGGTTACGCTAATATGGTCTCTTTAAACCATCAGCTTCGGTAGGAAAAAAAAAGAAGAAAAAAGCAGAAAACATTCCGACTTGAGCAGCCCACTGAGGCCGAGCTCTCTGTTATTGTCGCTATACACTTACAGAATGCAATAAATGGAATTATTGGAATAGGGAGTCATAATTACCGTCGCTATGGAAGGCAATAACGATGATGAAGAGAATGGGGTCACCGACGCCAACGTCATCATTCTAAAAACCCCATGGAACCAGTTTAATCAGTAATATATTTGGAACATAATTAACCTAAAACTATTAGGTAGGTAGTATTTGAGTTAGTAATACCTATCTAGTATAGTTAAAATACTCTGCTATTTCTAACTACTCAGGCACATAACACGGCTTTAAGAATGACGTTTCTCTTTCATTCTTCATCGCCAAGATAAAGTGTGATTTTAAGGTAATTGTTTGTAGCGTGACATATTGTGAGCTGATACGGATCACACAAGCGCCCCCGTGTTTGTCTTATTTCTAACGAAAAGCTTTACGACGAGTCTCTTTTTCAATCGAAATTAGACTTAATATTTTTAATTTAGGATTTATATCTAATAACAAGCCCTCGGAATTACAAGCCTTCGCTTCGGAAACATTACATTTTATTATCGACGCTGTTACTCGCGGTTATTGTCGTACCGCGGGTGAAGCCGCGGGGCGAATCTAGTCTAAAAAAAGTAAAAAATGTTTTTTTGGTGTATGTACCGTATATATATTCATATGCATGTCCTAAAAAGAGGCTATTTCAATATTACAAACAGACACTCCAATTTTATTTATACCTATATGTATAGATGTATAGATTGCCAGAAATCAGCAGATCGTGTTAGCACTTAAAAGTTCACAAGAAGGCGTGCACATAATTGAAAAAAAAATCCATACAATTTTTGCTCCGACAGTACTACTCGAGAACACAGTGTTGGTTTCCGGTTATTTTAACGGTCCAAGCTCGATTATAAAGTAAACTTTTGTGTGTATCAATACGAATGCAGATGTACCGGGTAATTGAAATGTAATCTTGACTTTACGCGGTGAGATTACCGTAGCCTGACTGTGAGGTACAATCACCGCTGAACAAAGCCGAATTTGTTCTACGTTGTGCTTAAAAAGAGAGTGGAAAAAAATATATTACGTATAGGTAAGAAGTTACAATAGAATCTTTTTGGGTTGTACTGCTTTTATCGCGTTTTGATACAATTGAGACTAGAGAAGTCAAGTAAGTAAGAATCTTAGCGATCCACGGATTCTTCTTGCGAATACCGGGTCCATCGTATTGCTGAGAGAGGAATATGGAGAATGCCAGTGGACTGGTGACTCTGGTGTAAGTTTAAGTGGCCCCTGTCAATGCGCATTAATCTCACCCTCATTCCTCGCATTCCATGCCTGGCCAAATTTGATATGAGCTCACTAATGCCCCTTTAGATGTTCGTTCAAGTATATAATTTACTAAAGTTCTTGACAAGCCAAGGTCTTTAATTTTTTTTTATTGCCCTTGTAGGCAGACGAGCATACGGCCCACCTGATGGTGAGTGGTTACCGTCGCCCATGGACTTCAGCAATGCCAGGGGCAGAGCCAAGCCGCTGCCTACCGCTTAATACTCTCCACAAGCCTCTTTTAAAGAAGGACATGTCATAGCGCTCGGGAAACACCGTGGAGGGGAGCTCATTCCATAGCCGGATGGTACNACATGTCATAGCGCTCGGGAAACACCGTGGAGGGGAGCTCATTCCATAGCCGGATGGTACGTGGCAAAAAAGACCTCTGGAAACGCACTGTCGATGACCGCAGTGGCTCCAGGTAGTATGGATGAACTCTACTCCGGTGGCGGGCGGTGCGATGGTAAAAACGAGATGCCGGTATCATCTCGAACAATTCCTCAGAGCAATTCCCCATGGAACATTCGGTACAAAATACAGAGGGAACCGAAGTCCCTCCGCAGAACCAAAGGCTCCAAACGATCCGCGAGAATGGGACTATCGACGATTCGAACGGCCCTCCCTAATAGATTATAGATAGATTTCGCTAATATACCGATTATACTTCAACTCCATATAACTAACCAATATCGATTTTTGGTTAACTCATTCGTGAAATTATAGCATTTGTTTCAGCTTTCGTAACTATATTTGTTTTCCATGGTACAGTAAGCTTTACCTACTATTTGTTTACTTTTTTTTATTTTGCATAGATGAGTGGACGAGCTCACAGCCCACCTGGTGTTAATTATCCGCCATCCACCTTGAGACAAGAGTTCTAAGGTATCAGTATAGTTGCAACGGCTACCCCACACTTCACACCGAAACGCATTACTGCTTCACGGCTGAAATAGGCAAGGTGGTGGTACCTACCCGTGAGGACTAACAAGAGGTCCTACTACCAGTAAATTCTATGTACCGATACACTTTTAATTCTTAATTCTGAATCTTAATTCATTACGGTGATTTTATCAACTACATACTCTAGTCCTGAGATACAAGAGGTAATCACATATTGTCCGTAATATCATCAAATAACCAGTGCTACCATGTTATGGACATACATACAGACCTAAGAGACTGTGTATTGTTTACAGACTAGATCAAGAACAGGAGAGCAAGGATGCTGTCATCTAGATATAAATTATACTCTAAAGCAACGAGATTCCACAAAATAGAATATTAAGTGTATATTATCTATCATAGGAGATCTTGTTGCAGTCACAGCCTAAGGTAATGAGATTATGCACAGCTGTCACGAAGCTGTCATTATATGTTTGACACTAAGTCTAGATGATTGACATATGCAGTTGTTTGACAGCTCTCTGAACGTACAGAAACACGTGAACTATAATAAAATAAATATAAAATAATGTTATTAAGCTCTTCGAAACGGGAAAGAGGTAATTTACTAGAACGCGAATAAATCTAAGATAGCGATTTCTTGGGACGTGGCATTTTTTTTTCTATTTCATAGCGTGAGAACGGATTTGTCGTATTTCTGTTTTTATTAAATGACTTGTTAAGCTATTTTATGGTTGTAGATTTCTGCCAATGAGCTCACAGGCCACCTAGTGCTATGTACCAGAGTTCTCATAGTACCTGTTATGATTGTAAGCGGTCAATCATGAAAATAAGATATGGCAGGGACAAACTCAAAGGACCGCCTACCACTGAGCACACTTTATGACATTCGATTGAAGTTCGTATTATTATTATTTTTTTAAATCACATTACGGATTTCATAAAGTATATGTCACAAACCACCTTGAGACGTAAGACCTAAAACACATAGGTCTGCTTCGCGACAAATAGACGAGATCGCTGTACCTGTGGAGATATACTTCAGAGAGAAGATCTTCCACCGAGCGGGTGATATTGGTCGGTAGAGTGACCATCCGAATGTTGTTTTTCGGAACTTATCTTGAAAATGTCGTAAGTGAGATTCAGGCATCTGTCAAATACGTATATTATTATTTCGTTGTATGAAGGCTACCTGCCACATTTCTACTCATGCAATCCTAAAATACGCTACACTAGTAATAATTAAGCAAATTTTGTAGGTTAGTTTTATATTACCGCCTCATAGTGGAATAAGATAGGCAAGCACTTACTATTTACATGGCCCGTAATCTCGTTGACAATCGATAAAAAACCAGTGCATACTTATCAGAACTTGCAAGATATACCCAAGCTAATGCTTGTTAGCTAGTAAGTGCCAACGGAAATTGGTGCACTGAAGTCACTCAATATGTAGGTACATGTAATTTGGATCGTGGCGTATAAAATAAAATGATTCCACTGTTTTTTTATTTACATTTTTATTATTCTTTTATGAAATCTTCTGTATTATAATAATTAAAAATTAATTAAAACCCTTTTTACGCCTTGCTCATTCAACCGTCTTCGCCATCTTGCTCTTCTCTGTCGTTCTCTTTTTTCTTTCTTACCATTTTCCCCGGTCATTGTCCTCGCCGACGAAGGACTCGACGAGTAAATTAACCCACAGACACAGCACACTGAGTTTCTCGCCGGATCTTCTCAGTGGGTCGCGTTTCCGATCCGGTGGTAGATTCTGCGAAGTACTGCTCTCGCTAGGGCCAGTGTTAGTAACATTCCCGGTTTGAGACCCGTGAGCTCACTTACACGTCAAGGAGAAGGTGAAATAGCCTCTCAAAGCTATCAGCATAGGTAGGAAAAAAACCGTTTTCCCTCCCTCACAACTCAACGCTCCGTTCCACAATCTTTTCGTACGTACCGTTCTTACCAATCCTACATACGTGAGACATTCCTAAAATCTACACAGACGCTGGAGTTTTTGTTGTAAACTAATATATTACATTGTACAGACGAACGCACAATTCCAGCGCTGTGAAATTGCGCTGTCATTAACGTCATTGTTAATTACAAACGGGCGTTTCTTATTTGTATGTGAGAGCGTTTAAAGTCGCTCTGTTAAATATAAATATTAAATATTCTTCTCTTTCGAAGCGAACGATTTCTAATACGATATTTATTTACCTACGTTTGGCTTAATGAAACCTAACCACACTGTTGAGACCAACGCTGGTTGTATGAAAGACTTCGATTTATTGAAGCTACTCGCTTGCCCTCTATCGTACACTTCATCTTCTGTACTATGACAGAAGGATTCCTTGTGCCAACAACATATGTACCAAGTTTCAATCATATTATAATTGACTAGCGACCCGCCCTCGCTTCGCTTCGGAAACATTAAAACACACATGAAACCAAAAAAATAAAATAAAAAAAAATAAAAAAAAGTAGCCTATGTTCATCACGGACAATGTCGTCTTCTTATTGAAAAAGAATTTCCAGTAGTTTCGGAGCCTATTCGAAACAAACAAATCTTTCCTCTTTATAATATTAGTATAGATGATGCTCTAGGAACACATAGAGGACAAATATAAACGAATAAACTATGAAGTGGTTATCTATTTTAAAACTTAAAAATCTAAATTTTAGTGTGAATGTTCAGAATAATTAATATAATGCAAATCGTAAAACAAAGCACGTTTTGTGAGTTCACACGAGTAGGTACCACAACCCTGCCTGTTTCTGCCGTGAAGCAGTAATGCGTTTCGGTTTGAAGGGTGGGGTAGCCTTTGCAACAGTAGATGTCAATAATTGATGAAAATTGCAATTGAAAAAATTAATCTCCTTTGTTTGTTGGACAGAGATATTTTATTAGTGGCATAATTATTTCCATTGTAAGTAGCGTTTTCTTTCTATATTTCGACACTCGTCTGCAACTCTGCGTCCTATCCATGCGAATGACAACAAACAAACAAACAAACGAACGACAAAAACACGCTTGTGTCGTGCGAGATAAATACACTCAGAAAAATACAAGATCAAATTAAAACGCGAATGAATCTAATAACTAAAAGAATAAAGTTAATTTATCGAAAGCAATTTTTGATAATGTTGAATGTTAAATAGTTAACTTCTTTACGTATTAGAAAAATGAGCTTTAAACAAAGGTAGATAATTATTAATTTTGGTCTTAATCGCTTTTCTCGATAAGAACTGGTGTGTGTAGTCTATATGGAAACATTTGATCCTCTTTAGGTCGAATCAGAGGCTTTCAAACTTCTTATTCTCAAAAACCCCTTCTCATTTAGAGTGGACTCACAATGTTTTCCGAATAAAACACTACGCAATGAAAACCATGTTAAATCATTTGACTATCATATTTATTCGAATTAAATATCTAATAGACAATATTTTGCCCCCTTAAACGACGTGTTTTGAGTGCAAAAGGGGAAATATCAAATATTAGTTATACAAAACATTGTGATAGGGCAAATAATTAAAAAAAAAGTTTCTCTTTCAAACGATTTAGGTAGTTGATCTAACCATTTTTAACAGATTTCGCGCGTATTTTTGTGAACACGTCATAATCGGAAGCGGCGTATTCGTTATTAGGTACGTAATATTACCATAGATAATACATTCAATATCCAATAATCTTATAACACTGATGAAATAAAATAAAAGGCTTCGTAGCAAAAGATAAATAACCTTCAGGAGGGGCCTGCGATGTCTTATTATACATCAAATTATCGCGACGTCCTGCATTAAGTTTATGCCGTGGAAATCTTAAAGTAAAAAATAAACCAGTTAGGCCGGACACCTTGTTCCCGGCGTGTTTTTTCCGTTTCGCCTATTTACTTTAACAGGAAAGGGGTCAACGCAAGCTGGATCGGCTTCGGTGTAATACACACGAACACTAAGTTTGCATGACTTGACTTTGTAATGTACAAAAATGTATACAAAAATTAAAAAAAATTAAGCCTCTATTCTTCTTCTTCCAGTGCCTCTTCAATCCTGAAGGTTGGCCGTTAGCTTTCTGTATTCCTTTCTGTCAGCAGCCAGCCGGAACAGCTGTTCGACGGAGGCAATACCGGTCCACTCCCGGATATTCCGGAGCCATGACTTTTTTCTTCGCCCAGTACGTCTCTTTCCGTCCACTTTGCCCATAATTATCAGCTGCAGCAGCACGTATCGATCGTTCCTGAGCACGTGGCCGAGATACTCTATCTTGCGCTTTTTAATAGCAGGCAACATTTTCCGGGACATATGAACGCGCTGAAGCACGGTTTCGTTCCTGACCCTCTGCGTCCAACAAATAAGCATCTTTTTTTTTTTTTTTTTTTATGGTTGAAGGATTACTGGTGGCCCGGAGGCCTTTCCAGTTTCACCAGGACAGGTGGGCGAGCAAAGGCTCAGCCAGGAGGGGTGGGATTTGCTAACAGCTACCCGAGCGCCTCCGAAGGAGACCTAACAGCTCAAGAGCAGCTGCTTCGCGAATGAATCTACTACCGGATCGGAATCGCGACCCGCTGAGAAGATCCGGCGAGAAACTCAGCGAGCTGATTCATGGGTTAGGTTGCACGGCGAACTCTTTGTCGAGTTCGACGAGTACGGTTACCGAGGTCCCTAAGCCTGCTCCTAGAGCTGAAGGCGTCTAGTGCGAAGGTTATTGGATCTGATGGATCCGTAAGGACGGGTCTAGGGCGTCNAGGGTGTCTATGTGTGTGCGGGCCGCGTGAGCGAACACCACACTCGCGTAAGTCATGACGGGCCTTATGCAAGTTTTGTAAAGTGTCACCTTGTTCCGAAGGGACATTTTACTCCGCTTACAAATCATGGGGTAGAGTCTACCGAGAATAAACGCGGCACGGTCACGGACTGATTTTATATGCGGGCGGAATGTCATCGATGCATCCAGGGTAACGCCCAGGTACTTGACCTTCCTGGCCCAGGGTATGGATTGACTAAAGAGAGTAATCGGGGAAATAAGCATCTATAATTGCATTAATAATCTTCATAACTCATGTGTCTGTCTGTATGTTACGAAATTGTTTATTTATGAAATTGTTATCTTTAAAAAAAATTAGACCGCGTACTTAAAACACAGAATCTTAAACGTATTTCATTATGTTTCCCACGTTTAAATGCGTTGAATGAATTAAATGTTTACGAAATCCAAACTTTTTTTTCTAATGAATGCGAAAAGAACTATTGTCAACTATGTAAAGTTTCAATTAATACGTTCTGAGACCACACTCGATAGCACCACCGTCGCCATCCTTCAGTTTTCTGCATTCAGTTTCATGCGTTGTAAGCCAATGTAAGGCTGCTATCGACCTGGTTTGCGACCAACAATTTTAATTACACATGACCTCCGATTACAGCAACCTGTAATCGAATACCGGTGTTCGCTTTGAGACATAAAGTCTAGGTTTAAATTGCTTCAGAATAAAAACTATGCTGCTCTTTTTTTTTCAACCAAGGGGTTATACTAGATTCTCCGGGCGAGTAGGTGACCTTTTTTTTTTTTTATGATTGAAAGTTTACTGGTGGCCCGTAGGCCTTTCCAGTTTCACCAGGACAGGTGGGCGAGCAAAGGCTCAGCCAAGAGGGGTGGGATTTGCTAACAACTGCCCGAGCGCCTCCGTAGGAGACCTAACAACTCAAGAGCAATTGTTTCGCGAATGAATCTACTACCGGATCGGAATCGCGACCCGCTGAGAAGATCCGGCGAGAAACTCAGCGGGCTGATGCATGGGTTAGGTTGCACGTCGACCTCTTTGTCGAGTTCGACGAGTACGGTTACCGGGGTCCCTAAGCCTGCCCCTAGTATTAGAGCTGAAGGCATCTAATGCAAAGGTTATTGGATCTGATGGATCCGTAAGGACGTGTCTAGGGCGTCGACGGTGACTGGCTCCTGCATGATCAGGATTCGGGGAGTAGTCAGCGGCGGCAACGATAAGNAGAGGGTGCCGAGGCTTTGATGTCTGGGCCGGAAGCTCGGAGGCGGTTTTGGCGGGCGACGCGGCGATTTATTTTAGGGGCTCGGGGGCAACCACGGTAATTCGCGGGGTGACCCTGTGTTCGACACAGGACGCAGCTAGGCGGTTCCGTCGCGGTTTTTTGGTCGCGAGCGCAGAGGGCCGTGGCGTGATCGCCCAAACACTTAACACATCGGGGGCGCGCGTGACAGTTACGGGAAGAGTGCCCGTACAATTGACAGTTATGGCACTGGCTAGGAGTGCCTTTTTTATGGGGGGCTTCGATGGCGATACCGGAGAGCCTACAGACGGTCTGTGTGTTGAAGATTTTCTTACCCTCGGGGGTAGGCTGGAGGGTGACTAGAACAGTAGGTGACCTCTCGGGGCTCTAAGCTGGGGACGTTGCTAACACTAGCCCTAGCAAGAGCAGTGCTTCGCTGAACCTACCACCAAGGATCGGAAACGCGACCCACTGATAAGATCCAGCGAGAAACTCAGTGGGCTATGCTACTCAATCAACCGGTGTGCTTAATGCGAGTTTGCCCTTCGTTTGCCGCTAGGGGCGCTGTTCCAACTCCATACAAATTTGAGTTAACTTTTACGCGTTCGAAAAGTTAACAAACTCGCACACGGAACTCATTAATAATTCGACAGAAATAACTTAGAACGCACCTAATCAGAAAATAAAACCATTTTAGTTTTTTCACATCGACAATAACGCTCGCATTTCTTCCCGTCGATGTGTATAAACGACGGAGCGAGTATAAAACGAGTAGGTTCGGTCGTTTCGCGTCTTCTCGTTGCCCACAAGGTCAAGTGCGAGCGTCCGAGTCCATTGCTCCTCGCGTGAGCATCGCCCGCGCCCGCACTACGTACACTCGCCCTACCCTAGCTGGACGAGGTGAGTACATACAAAACATAACTATAACATTATAAACAAAGAAATAGAACGAAATTAAAATCTCATGATCTCAAAATCCATGAGAATAGGTGACAAATTCGTCTTCAAATGCTGGTCTGTCTTCTAAGATAAAAAAAGCCTAAATATAGCTCATAATAATCATTTTTTTATCATCATACACAGTATTTCATGCTCGATAATTATAAAGACTAGTGGTCCTCTAATAGTCGAAATTCGACTATAATTAATTGAAATTAAAAGTTTGAACATTAATAAGGTTCTATTGTCAAAGATTATTATAATTCTATAATCACAGATTTCGCCAAAATTACACTAGGTATAGACAAATAATATTAAAGACAAAAAATATTAATCTATTCTCAATTTTACCACAGATTTAAACAATAACAAAAGCTTGACAATAAACAAAGAGTATATTTATATGTGTGTGTTGTGTCAAATACATGGTAGCGTGTGTGATGTTTTTTTATTGCTTTAATGTATTTTTTGCTTAATTTAAAAAGAAAATTAATATTCTGCACTCCTTCTCTATTTTCTCTATAAGTGTAGAAAATCATACTCCTCCGTCCGCACAATTTTCGTAAAAAGGGGTAAAAACTAATAATATATGGATAATTAGATAGTTAAAAAGTTAAAATAAAACGTAGGCAACGAATGTTTATTTAATTAAGCTGCGTTATAATGTTCATATAATTCACGAAGTTATTACTTATTTAACGTTTCACTGAGTTTCTCGCCTGATCTTCTTAGTGGGTCGCGATTCCGGCGGTAGATTCTGCGAAGCACTGCTCTTGTTAGGGTCGTATTAGCAATTCTCTCAGATTGAGTCTGTGAGCTCACCTACCGGTCCGTGCGTAGTTGGAGTATCCCTATAGATTATCAACTATTAGGGTAAAATAACTTATTTAATGGAAACAACTGTTTAAATCACTGAGAAATTAAAAGAAAAACATTTCGCGTACAAATAAATTTTAAAGTTACATATCTCCAAAACAAGTTCGTTTTCCATCCTGATTTCTAATATGTAGGTATGCAGTTTTATTTGTAACTTTACTATAATCAAATTGACTTAGACCAACCATACTGTTTATATCTAAGGTCTTTAACAAAATTACTTGACAATTGAAAGTATTTTTTTATATTTTTTCTTTGTCGTCTTAAAAAGAAGACTAATTGCAACGGGAATTCTTTCTTAATCAAATTCTTTACTCCAAAGCTGGGAACAAAAATAATATCTTAATATTGGAATTGGTATACATATCATTTTTAAATATTGATCCACTAAAGAGATACCATAAAGATTGTCACGCTACGACTTTTAGCCAAAAAGTAGATATTTAGCTACTACAGGAATTTGCAAATAGTTATCCACCTGTTTGAGGTTACATTACTCTACTCATGATTCGAAATAGGGGGTTGAAATTTAGCTACATCTAGCACGGACAGATATGAAGCTAATAATAATTCCAACGCGTAATTTATCATCGCCTAGCTGACGAAGTATTTTATAATTTAAGTACTGTAAGGTAGAGTGAGTAGAGTAGTGAATTTGTAGGGTATATCTGGTATTCAGCTGTGCTTGCGTGAGTCCTTCAATGATAAACATTTCGATTGAAAAGGAATGAGTGAAGTTTCGCGGCAGAAATGAACACTTCATACTCCCGCATAAATTGACCTAATAAAAAATAAAAGCGAATTCAACAAAATAAAATGGCAATATTAATCATCATGTAGTCGAAGTCTTAGTAACGTCAAACATAACTAGTAAGGTCTTGATACAATTTAAATGAGTACACATAAGATGCACCAGCTTCCAAATAAAAAAATCATAATAAAAATCAGTTCATCGAGAAAAATCGAAGTGAGAAAAACCTAATTTTTTTAAGTCAGTGAAATAGATTAGTTGACGTTGGTTTCGTTAGCCTTATCTTACCTCATCTAAGATCTGCCCATAATATTGTCAATCTACACTTTATTCTTATAAAAAGTCTCATTTTTCGTTACTTACAATTTATAGGAATATAAATAAAATTTTATTTAAAGAAAAACTATTTTTTTCGTGTTTATCTTCTATACCAAACCATTCTGAGGAAAATTGATACAATAATTTATGGCACTCCAAAGAAAAAAAATTCTCTCAGTATAGCATCAGAGTATACCATGATAGGGGGCATGCGAGTAATTTTTATCGATGTTTTTCATACCGAAGCAAGACCGCTAGTAAAATTATTCACTGGTGGTAATACCTGGTGGTAGGACTTATTGTCCTGGTGGGAGGACCTCTTGTGAGTCCGCACGGGTAGGTACCACCACCCCGCCTATTTCTGCCGTGAAGCAGCAATACGTTTCGGTTTGAAGGGTGTGGTAGCCGTTGTAACTATACTGAGTCCTTAGGACTTATATCTCAAGGTGGCGCATTGACGTAGTAGATGTCTATGGGCTCCAGTGACCACTTAGCACCAGGTGGGCTGTGAGCTCGTCCACCCATCTAAGCAATAAAATAAAATAGTAAAATTAAAATGACATTTTTCCGGTCAACTATGCGTCCCCAAGCCTGGTCCTGATGAAACTCAATACAATTATTGCTAGTATTCCAGTGAAGATATCTGTAGACTATTAACATACGACAGGCATCACTATTTCAACAAATGGGTTCATTTCTTACGTATGCCGGGTTTCTTACTATTTCAAAACAACGAACATCCTAAATAACAAATAGAACCAATAAATTAATCCAATTAAATTCTATTACCCCCTACAAAATAATTCGTACAACACAAGTTTTTTTTTTATTGCCCTTGTAGGCAGACGAGCATACGGCCCACCTGATGGTGAGTGCTTACCGTCGCCCATGGACTTCAGCAATGCCAGGGGCAGAGCCAAGCCGCTGCCTACCGCAAAAGCCGCTGCCTACCGCCCAAGCCGCTGCCTACCGCATAGCACAAGTAGCATATTTGCTCAAAAAATCGAATCCTCATTAAACTAACATTTCAATTAACGCAATAAACACCCGTTAAAAGTTGAATAATATTCAAATTCTAACGGTTTCATCGAATGTGTTGCTATTTGTATAAAATATTAACGAACCGTGACGAGGTTAAGAAAACTACGGTTATTTTAAACGCTAAAGTAAAATTAATTAAAATCATTTAACAGCAATTATCTGGCTCTGTGTTCAAAATGCTTGCATGTGTACCAAAACCGGTTGATGATAAAACTTGCTAAAACTATTTAGCCACTTAACTCTAACACTTACTAGTGGTAGGACCTCTTGTGAGTCCGCGCGGGTAGGTACCACCACCCTGCCTATTTCTGCCGTGAAACAGTAATGCGTTTCGGTTTGAAGGGTGGGGCAGCCGTTGTAACTATACTTGAGACCTTAGAACTATATTTCAAGGTAGGTGGCGCATTTACGTTGTAGATGTCTATGGGCTCTAGTAGCCAATTAACACCAGTTGGGCTGTGAGCTCATACACCCATCTAAGCAATAAAAAAAGTCAAATTTCTCGCTGGATTTTCTTGGTAGGTCGCGATTCCGATCCGGTGGTAGATTCAGCGAGGGCTAATATTAGCGAATTGAAGTCGTGGCCTGCGGGATAAGACGCCCGGTGCATTCGTATCGAGCGATACAACTGTGCCGGTGTTCAAATCCCGCAGGCAGATACCAATTTTGACAAACGAAATACGTATTTAACAAATGTTCACGAATGACTTCAACGGTGAAGGAATAACGTCGTGTAATGAAAAATCATCAATCATCATCATCAATCATATAATTTGCATAATTACTGGTGGCAAGGTGTCTTCTAAGCCCGCGCGGGTAGGTAACTGATCATTTTTGCCGTGAAGCAGTAATGCGTTTCGGTTTGAAGGCAGGAGCAGATATTGTATGGAAAAAAAATTGTAACGGCATTTACTTTGTTGACGTCAATGAGAGCCGGTGATCACATAAGAACAATTGGGCCATCCATCTTAACAATAAAAAATAACATAAAAAAGTACTCCCAGAATTAGTACCATGAGCTCACCTACTAGTGCGCACGTGCTTGAAATGGCCCGTAGGCTACCGACGATTTGATAGGGAAAAAATAGACACATTTATCTTCAAGCGAGCTTAGAAGGAAATTTTTCGGGGTAGAATGTAGCAGCTTTATCCAAGCATTGGTGATGTCCATGGGCAAAAATGCATTAAGCATCAGATGAGCACCCCATATATTCAGTAGGCAGACAATCTTAACGGCCGTCTGGTGTAGTGGTAAGTGACATGGTCACTACACAAGGGGGTCGCGGGTTCGAATCCCGCCAAGGGAAGATATCTGTATGATAAATATAAATGTCTTTTCCAGGGTTATGGATGTATATTAAATATATGTATGTGTATAATAAAAATCTTACATTTATATCCGTTATCTGGTACCTGTAACACAAGTTCTTTACGAACTTATCACGGGACCAGTTAACGTGGCGTGATTGTTAGTCAATATTTATTTATTATTTATTATTATTTATTAATCCGTTTTCGATATTCAAGGCCTTATTTACCTAAAACAAAAACTATTTATAAGCTTTGTACATTGTAAAAGGTCTAACCCTATTATCATGGTATGGTAGAAACAACATTTTTTCGCGCCGTTAAAAAGCAAATAAAACACGCACCGACATAACTCCATTTTTTGTTGTTTAGTTTTTTTATACTTTTTAATTTCAAGCACTTTGTACGTGACTTTCGTTATTTGCTATCGGCTTGAAGTTATCTGATCAAAACCAAAAGATCTTATAACGGCTTCACTGGGGAAAGTCAAAGAGTTTCTATGCTGTAATCCGTCAGGGCTCATAATTCAATTATACTAAAAATTTGTACATCAATCACCAACCACTTTAACGTTGTATGTTTGTTTTTCGATTGAAATGCTATTTTTGATAACATTTAATTCTCATAGTACAGGAAAATGAGCTATTTGTGAATTGAAATAAAGCATGTTGAATGTAAGTACCATAATTATGTGGTATAAAAATGAAAGAAAACACGCGTAGGTAAATGGCGAACGGAACTTACAAAACAAACTATAAAATCGGAACTTAAATATGCAATTTTCTTTCTTACCAATGCTGATAGCCTTGAGAGGCGTTGATCAGCGTTACCCTAGCGTGTAGGTGAGCTCTTGGGGCTCAAATCAGGAGGTGTTGCTAACACTGACCCTAGCAAGAGCAGTGCTTCGCAGAATCTACCACCGGATCGGAAACGCGACGCACTGTTATGATCCGGCAAGAAACTCAGTAAGCTGTGTCTGTGGATTAATTTACTCGCCGAGCCCTTCGTCGCAATCGACGAGTTCGGCGAGGACAGTGACCGGTGCTTGAGGTACCTAAAAGCACCGTTAATGAATCGGGATGATCCGTAATGACGTGTTTAGGGCAGCATAAATATGTATTTACTAGATGATGACCGGTTTTTTTTTGATAACGCCATCTTGTTGTGACTTTAAAGCGGTTAATTGCCCTCAATTAAGAAAAATAGTATTATTATTGGCCAATAGATGTCGGGAAGAGTTGATTATTGAAAACACGCATAAAACAACATTTTCTGAAAATAAATCGTAGCTAGATCGATTTATCGCCCCCGAAGTCCCCTGTACCTATACTAAATTTTATGAAAATCGTTGGAGCCGTTTCCGAGATTTAGATTATATATATACAAGAATTGCTCGTTTAAAGGTATAAGATACAATCAATTACGATAAATGCGGCGGGACCACGAAACATCTCGTACATTACAAACAAAAAGTATGTATGATCTTTTTTACTGTCCAAAACTAAGTAGTAGGTATATTCAACGAGTTGCATCGGAAAATAACTTTTATCGAATTAGAAATAAAGCTAATATTTATATTTTAAACAAGATTCGTCATAATATCGTTCTGATTTTTAAAGTCTTCAGTTAAAGTTACTGTTTATCCGAGTTTTCGAGATCAGTAAACAAACGTGATCTCTTCATTACACTTAAATACACTCCGAAAGTGCTCAGTAAATAGTATAGAGTAGACGTGAAACATTTCAAATTCGTGAGTTTTTTTTTTCCTACCTACGCTGATAGCTTTGAGAGGCTATTTCAGCTTCACCCTAACTGGTAGGTGAGCTCACGGGGCTCAAACCGGAAGTGTTGCTAGCACTGGCCCTAGCAAGAGCAGTGCTTCGCAGAATCTACCACCGGATCGGAAACGCGACCCACTGAGAAGATCCGGCGAGAAACTCAGTGGTCTATCGTTTGCCAAACGGGCTGTTCCACTAGCTTTTTTATGTCTGTAAACATGACACCATATTCATATCCTACAACAGATTTATATATATCGAATAAATAGTCAATTTATGTATGTAGTACAAATAAAGGAATGTTAATAATTTTGTATTTAGTATTTAAAGTTAATATATTTTGGATGCGTATCGCCCTACAATTTTTGAAATCGCAATCGATTGGCGAAGTGATAGAAGAAACCTTGTGGAATTTAAATCGAGATTTGGGTGGTTCTTCTCAGTCGCATGCACTCTTGGCAGTGTGGTCGTGCTCTTGCTTTTATAGCTGCCTTTGTTCGGTTGATATATCTATCAATTTCTCGTGGATAACGACTAGTAATATTAAGACATTGTTTTGATCATTATTTTAAATGATAAAATTTTGTTTTGATAAATATCACAAAAATTTAGGGTAGACGCCGTAACGCCAGAGTATAAAATGGCGGTACGTGGACAGAGTCGCCTCAGTCAGTCAATCTGTCAGTCAGTCTCAGGCAGTCAGTCGGTCTCAGGCACTTAGTCAGTCTCAGGCAGTCTTTCAGTCAGTCTCAGACAGTCAGTCTGTCAGTAGATCTCAGGCACTCAGTCAGTCTCAGGCAGTCAGTCGGTCTCAGGCACTCGTCAGTCTCAGGCAGTCTGTCAGTCGATCTCAGGCACTCAGTCAATCTCAGGCAGTCAGTCTGTCAGTCGGTCTGTTGGAACGAAACTGTCGGCTTACCCTGTCATTATGAAAATTATGTGTTGAGAGTTTCAATAAGTATTATTCAAAAGGCTTTATTGACTTTTATTGCAATTAACTGAGTTATACCGAATACGAATGATGACGGAAATGCCGCTCAGCCATCCCTGGGGCCGTCGTATTTATCACGCCCTGCACCAGAAAGCGCTCAACTGAGTCGTCACCCCACCGCGACACATGCCCAAGGAAAGTGAGGATGCGACTCTGAACGATGGAGGATAGTCGCTGCTTGATGCCAAGTTCCTGTAGAATTGACTGCCTCCCGACTGAGCCTTTGCTCGCCCACCTGTCCTGAAGAAACTGGAAAGGCCTCCGGGCCACCAGTAATCTTTCAATCATAAAAAAAAGAATTGACTGATTCGTTCTGAACTCCGTCCACGATATTTGCATCGTTGTCCATCAAAGTAAGCATAAAAATGATGTACCTAAAGGCGCTTGTGAGATATAAACAAAGGAAAAAATATTAATTTTCACTATTAAAATAACAAGATGTCACACGTTACGTTGTAATAATTTATTTACATTTTTATTGTGGTGACTTTAATGCCTTGTGTCCTGGCAACTTTGTATATCACTCTTGTTGTTGGAGGTCGTTATGATTTATTAATATTTATGTTAAATAGCTTTAATAATAAATTTAACAATTATATGATGTACGATGTGAATCTTCCAATCCTGCAGTGGTTAAAAATCATTGTTCGTATTTTCGATGCATACTGATCACGACTTTCGACAAATGAAAAGTAATAATCACAGATAATCTACGCGGCCTAGTGTTGCCACATCAAAAAAAAATCTTGACACGATAGAAGCCGGAAGTTGTCCAATGTAATTGCAGCTCAGGCGTTTAATCAAACACGTTCAGATTATCTCAGTGTATTGAACTCTCCGGCTTCGACAATACACCGTTATATTAATTGCATAATTTATTCTTAGTTATACATTCCCTCATTAACTACACGTGTGTGTGTCTTGTCATAATCAAGCATATAGACAGTATAGTCTCTGACACTACAGCAACTGTATATTAAAAGCCTAAAATAAAAAAAAATACAGATTATCAAAAGTGTACTGGAATATCTCACAAAACTAAAACGGAAATAAATTTTTTAAACAGACCATAAATAAAAATAGAACACTTATCATTGAATAAGCCTAGCGTGGTTCTTAAATACATTTCGTGCCACATTTCAATGACAAGGCGCCCTCCCTTTGTGCTTTGTCGAGAAGATTGACCGCACTCCTTTCAGGTTCTTCTCTATGCCCTAATTAAAATTATTTAAAGTTAAGCCTTAAAATTTTCCTCTAGTTTAAAATTCGTCGGAACATCAGAAATACGTTTAAAATAATAAAACAACACGAGATAAAACAGTAAAAGTAATTTTAATTATGTCTAGGACTCAGAAAAAAGAAAATAACGTGAGGGGATTTATGTGAAGACCTCTTCATAGAAGATTGAATTTCGATAATTTGAGTAATGTGTTCTTTATTATTAGTGTATACTATTACTATATTTAATATTAAATATTACGTTACTATACTTAGCTTCGTGATAAAATTGTCTTTGAGCGAATCATCTAAAGAAGCTTATAGGTCTCCATTTTCCTAGCTCATAACAAAGCTACCGCGAGCTAACAATGCGTTACAATATACTTATAAAGATATCGTTTGAACAAATCATAACGATGTAAATAACGGGTACAGCAATTTGTGTAACTGCTTGGTCTTCACACGGACGCGTTCTGAGCCTTCGAATGGAACGAATCAGATATTATTTATAAAGCAGCTATGTATGAAAGAGAATTTGAGCTTATTTGTACGGGTAGTACATTTTTTTAGGTAATGTCATAGATAATATATACATTTAAAAACGGGTTATGTTCTACGTACGATTGAGAGGCGGTAAATTTCCGAAAAAATAGGCTAGTATCGTAATATAGGTTATGTATATTCATTGGACACAATAATACTGAATGAAACACTACAAGAGATACAATGTAGTCTATATTCGGGCATTGCGCGGGATTCGCGTGCGCGGGAAGCGTTCGCCGGCCATTTACCCCTGATATATCTTTTATCAACTTATTATTAACAAATTAATTCTCACCAAAAAGCTCATACCTAAAAATTCAACACCCATTTTAAGAAAAATCTTTTACTAAAACTATTTATAATTATCAGATACAGATTAAAAATCTATACCATGACCTAAAAGGTATTCGTGGTAGGGAAGTCTGTTGTTTCGACTTTGTCTCACGACAAATTATTTTTTGCTTCATCGAAACTCATTCTGACGTGATGGCGTGCCACTGAATACTCCATGGCAATTCAGAAATAAAAAACCTAAATCGATTATCTATGGGAACTTTTCGAATAATCGGAGAGTGAATTCACCTATCCGGAATCATTTTGCGGATATTAGTTCTTAATAATTTTAGGTTAACAGGCTTTTCACGGCGTATGTTTAGTTGTGTTAAAAATGCATCAATCAAGTTAGAAACACGCGAGACTTCGGATCCCGTCTAGTTCTTTGTGTTGTTAATATAATTGGTCGAGTTATTAAGTTGCTATTTCATAAAATTCGAATAAAGAAATTGGCTGGGAATCGTCACGCCATGTAACAAAACCGTATTGCCATCTAGAGCCGATATTTTCAGATGCTCATTAAATTTTCGGTTTATGATTCACGCCAACTAAAGGGCTAACGTCTTTTACTATTTCCCTTGTAGGCAGACGACCATACGGCCTACCTGATGCTGAGTGGCTACCGCCGCACATGGCAATGCCAGGGACAGAGCTAAAGCGCTGCCTACCGTTGAACTTTTCTCGCGAACTCCTTTGATTATTGGTGGTGGTGGACCATACGCTTTTGACAAAGCCCCATTGGCTATTTACAAAGATCGACTCTTCACAAAATAATTTCCTAGTAGGAAAAAATGTGTGAGACTTACAAATTTCCGTTCAAGTTCATAAAAGTCGATTGACGCGTACAGCTTCTTCGGCGAAATGCAATGACCGCGGCAACCATGATTTTACGACCAATCCATTTATTAAATCGAAAGCTATATCAGCAAATAGTTGTTACTTCATTTTACTGCCCCTAAATAGTTTTCATAAAGTTTATCTCGGTGAAAAAGAAAAGGTTAGGCGATTGTTTGTTAGATACGTACCTACATACGTGATGTATAAAAAACATTTATGAATGCAGTGACGGATTTAGGCCTGATGCCGCCCAAAACCCAATTTATCGCGCCGCCCTTAATGTAAGGATAAATTTTATTAATTTTGATCCAATATTTTTATTTTAACTTTTAAAATAACTTTATAATGTTTTGTTTATAAAAATTAACCTGCACTCATTTTCAAAGGAGACTGTCTTTACTTGCTTTTGTATTTGAAATTTTGGCATTTCACAAATTTTGCCCCCCCCCTTAAATCATGTCGCCATGCCCGGACCTAGGCGCAAATCCATCACTGTGGATTTTCATAGTCGTGCAGCAAAATATCGTCCGGTAACTAAATGTAATTATAGACGACGTTTCACACGCTTAGATATGCAATATTATCATTAATATCGACTCGCTAAAACACGGTGCTTGAACCGGCGCAAATGCGTCAGGGCACTTCTCTTCGTTGCAGACGTTACCGTACACGCTGTAATTACTGCTCATATTTTGTAATACGAACGGAAATTTATTTATTTAATTATACTAGAGGTCCCACAATAGTCGAAATTCGACTATAATTAATTGGAATTGTAAGTTTGTACACTATTATGATTGTATTTTATATTTCTTTAATCACAGATTTCGCCAAGACTACACTATAAAAAATATGAACAAAGACAAACAATTCTCAATTTGACAACAGACGCCAAGAACAAAAGTTTGACAATAAACAGTATGCATGCGTGTGTGCGCCAAATACATGGTATGTAGTGTGTGTAATGTTTTCTTTATTGATTTAATGTATCTTTTATGCATTATTTTTAAAAAATATTTGCATTGTGCACTTCTTCTCTATATTCTCTATAAGTGTGGAAAATTTCATGTACAAAGTTTTTGCTCACGTATTAATCTATACATTAATACGTGAAGCAAAAACTTTGTACATCTTTTCACGAAAATTGCGCGGAAAGATGAGTATGAAATTTAACCCATTTATGGAGAATATTGAGAAGGAGTGCAGTGCTAATATTTTTTTACAATTATTAATAAAAAATACATTAAATCAGTTAAAAAACATACACACACTACCATGTATTTGACACACATACGTGTTTATACTGTTTTGTTTATTGTTTAATATCCATCGTCAAATTGAGAATAGATTAATATTGTTTGTTTTTAATATTATTTGACTATCGTGTAGTCTTGGCGACATCTGTGGTTATAGAAGTATAAATCGTCTTTGACAATAGAACCATAATAATGTTCAAACTTAGAGTTTAAATTAGTAATTATAGTCGAATTTCGACTACTGCGGGACCACTAGTTTAATTATTTTTTTCAATACGTTGACTGTCTGATCCGTTAGTGCAATAGTCGATTCCCACATCAGGCAAACCTTCGTGTGATGAACTGATTTGTTGGCTCTTTGTCTGGGTGTTTAAATATATATTTAAATGTATTTAGGTATATCTCTGGTACCCACAACACAGGGGATCCTAAATTGAGGCAAGATTACCGTGCGTAATTCGTTCCCAGTAACAAAAGTAACAATAAAGTACTCAGTAATTAATACAGAATTGTAAATTGATAAATGTGACTTCAATTATAGGTGCCATTTAAAATGGAATTTGATGAGTGCAACTTGATCCTTAAAAAAAAATGGAAATGGAAAAAAGGAAATGATTCCCGGAGCTAACCTTGATAAATTTAATAGATAAAATAAGCAAATAGAATACACGCCTCGTATTTTTCTTTAGAGTATACTTTTTCCTGTGGTGCCCACTCTAATGGAATATCTTAGTACTAAGAGACTATTTCTCACCAAAACCCCTCGTATGCGTCATTGGTATATCAGGAAGAGAACTGGAATATCGCATAGCACACCAAAAACATTTGAAAGAAAATTCTATTTGGAACCAAGAACCAATAGATGTTTTAAAACATATTATGTTCGCTAAAAAATACATTAGTTAAGAACTGTGTAGTGGTTTTCAAGTGTTATTAAGCGCAACCAAGTGATTTATTGAACGTTGCTGTTTCTTGTTATTTTGTTTCGTCTTTTAATTTCAAACCGGCGGCAGTAGACTAACGAGATCCAATATTATCTTTCACATCCTATTAAAAACGATTGAAGTGTACATCGGACCGCTTCGGTTTTCTATCTCCAATCTGGACGATCATTAAGCTTGAATACAACATTGTGGGAATGGGACTGTAGACAATCCCAATAATTAGATGTACAATAGCTTTTTGCTTTATTTTCTCATGATAAAAACGTGTTACATTGGTTACATTGGAGAGACTACAATCAATTTGTATGTTACACTTGACGTCTCATTGCCACTAAATACTTTCCTGGTTTGCCAATTAAACAGTACTAACAAACAATGATACTATTCATAGCCTAACTTATAATATCAAATATAAAGAAGTCCTAAGAAGAACCCGAAAAAAAATGCATCTTGGAATTATTACTAACAATTGACAAGTAACAAGAATGGTCAAGATAAGGAATGAGTATATCAGAGGAAGTTTGGAAGTAGCCCCGGTAATCAACAAATTAAAGAGCGGACGGTTAGCGTGGTATGGACATGTGATGCGTAGAGAGAAGATGCATGTGACTAGGAGATGTATGGAAATGGTATTATAATACAAGGCACAAGGGGAAAGGTCGACTGAAGAAGACATGGATGGAGTGTGTTTTTTTTATTTTTTATTGCTTATATGAGTGGACGAGCTCACAGCCCACCTGGTATTAAGTGGTTACTGGAGCCCATAGATATCTACAACGTAAATGCGTCACCCACCTTGAGATATAAGTTCTAAGTTCTCAGTATAGCTACAACGGCTGCCCCTCCCTTCAAACCGAAACGCATTACTGCTTCACGACTGAAATAGGCAGGGTGGTGGTACCCACCCGCGCGGACTCACAAGAGGTCCTCTACCACCAGTAATTACGCAAATTATAATTTTGCGGGTTTCATTTTTATTACACGATGTTATTCCTTCACCGTGGAAGTCAATCGTGAACGTTTGAGTACGTATTTCATTAGAAAAATTGGCACCCGCCTGAGATTTTGAACACCGGTGCATCGCTCAACAAGAATGCACCGGACGTCTTATCCGTTAGGCCACGACGACTTCGAATGTGAATGACGAGATGAGAGAGAGAGGAGTGAGTGTTGAGATGACGGCTGATAGATGAGAATGGTATAGAAAAATTCGCTGTACCGACCCCAACTAGTGGGATAAGGTGGAGAAAAAGAAGAATTGCCCGATCGCCTACTAATTTGAAATATAATTTTTCGCGCATGCATTTGTATATGTATTACTAGATTGAAATCGCGCCCGCTGAGAAGCAAGAGACTAAGTGGGCTGATGATATAGGCTGAGCGGCACATCGAACTCTTGGTGACCTATGGCTATTACCGGTGTTAAAGTTTATAGAGAGGGAGTGGATGAGGCAAATGGACAAGTCTAAGGCCAAATTGCAGTCAGCGTTGCTGTGTGCTGTTTGTATTTAAGTGGAACACACGAATTTTCAGATATTACGATATTTGTGCAAAACAGCTTTAAAATTTAGCTTATAAATTATCTTTAAAATCTATTGAAGTTGTTTAGTGCAAACAATAGGTTACATTACAGCTGCTACAGGTGTGAGATTAATCCTCCTAATCTAGGAGGAAATACGTGTGGAGAATATCCATTGTCCATTGTGAATAGTTGCTTGTTAAAAGGGGCATCACAATAAATTTGGCAATAAATGCGGTTACTAACCTTTACGGTTAGTTGATTTCAAAAATACTTTTAACATGCATGCTTAATTTCCCAATGTTTTTTTATCAACATTTATTTTATAATGCTCAAATATGTTTTACTTTTCAATCGAAAATTATCATACAACTGTTTTTCTTTTTAAAAAATCGGTATAATTTTGTGTTTTCAGCGTCCCTCTCTCACGCTCTCTTCGCAATATAGGTATCGATTTGCAAAATAATTTTTCAAACGTACTAACCGGAAATATTTTTTCCCATTTCCCATTTTAAGCACAGCTCAAAGTGTCTCCCGACTTTTTAATCTTTTTTACATGCCCATTTTAAATACATCACCAACTATCTCCGACTTTTTAACGCCAAGTTATTAAACCCATTAGTAAGCTCAATGTGTTTATTTTACAGTCGGCGAGCGCCAGTTTTTCTTCCAGATTTATGGCATCAATTATTCAATTAAAACAGTGTGCATGAACAGTGGTAAATTAAAATGGATTAATAAAAATTAAAATTTTTTTTAGCTTAAGCATAATGACCTCACCGTCTATACTAAATGTCTTAATATCTAGAATTTTACTACCGATATATCATTATTGAGACTAGAACCCATGAATGTACGATCAGTTAAATTGGGACGTAATCGGTAACGACGATAATATTTTGATAGTGCTACTAAATAATAATAAATTAAAATCGAATGATAATTTATAATCGAAAATAAATAATCATAAAAGTAATTAGAAAGGAATAGAAAGAATCAACAGGTTTATCAGAAAAAGAACTCTATAAACGATCAGAGATGATTCAGTGAACTTACGACCAAAGTTATGCGAATAGATTTTACTTAATGATTCTAAACTATTAACATTCTCATCGTCGTATAGTATTTAATTACAAAAAAATATATTACGTACAATCTTTTAATAAAATGGCAAGAATTTCTTCATCAAAAGTCAACTAGAGACAAGCTACATATTTTATACAACATTGTAAACTGCGATGTTTTCACACAAACGAGTTGTCGTATCACCTGCTCCGTGTGTCTGTGCGATTATAATTAATGCTCCAATGCACAAATAATGAAAGACAAGTAAAATAAGCTTAAGAAATTAAGATTATCCCTCGCAACTACCTAGCCTTCTCGCCTTTGCACAACCTAATACCTGTTTCTTTTAGCTAAATATCTAATATAGTTTCCATTTGCCAAACTTATACAGTTAGTTGTATTTGGTGACTAAAAAGTTTAATAAGCAGAGTAAGTGTGTTGTGATTTTAAAATTAAAATAGCTGTAGTGTTAGAATTGATATGTACATGTTTGATTGTGAATCACTAGGTGCGCTAACTTAAATTAGACTGCATGGGATAATGATACCTTTGCCTTTGCAGTTGGAAAAATAGAACTACTACTACTTAGCTTTGTCATTTAAGTGTCATGAGTTTGACAACAAAACCCGCTAGGATGAAACTGAAATAGCCTCTCAAGGCTATCAGCATTTTATTAATTATATGCTATCAGCATTTAAAATTAGCAATTATTATAAAGTATCATTTAAAAAAAAAATCGTTCTGGATTCCTTTTCTTTATTCCCTATAGGTACGTGTGGGAAATTTCATACTCCTCCGTCCGCGCAAGTTTCGTAAAAAGGGGTACAAAGTTTTTGTTTCACTTATTACCTAATATATAGATTATAGGTTTTTCATTAAACAATTGAGGTGGAATTGATATACTACCGGTGTTACTGTAAGACCGTTAGGGCCAAAAAGCTCACGAGAGGCGAACGCGCTTCGGAGAATGTGGCGTGGGAAGACCTCCTACGATTTGGACCGACTGCCTTCTGAGTGTCGCGGGAGTCCACTGGATACAGGCAACGCAGGACCGGTCATTGTGGCGAATCTTGGAGGAAGTCTATATCCAGCCCCGGACATCTGTTGGCTGATGATTATGTTGAGGACTACGATGATTTTTGTATTCAACTGGACCTATTGTGGGCCCTGTACTGTACCTGCCAAGTTCTATAGCGAAACATTCCAAACATAGATTTGCTGTTATCATGAGACATCAACCGATGTCATTGGACTGCAGTGTCCCGTCAACTCTTCTGTTATATTCAGGCAATTTATCGTCGAAATAGGTGTTTTAAAATAAAATCTTGTATACACCCACTAGACGATTCTATGCCTTATTATATGAGAGAACTCATTACGCAAGGGGCAGATGAGTGCGCGCCGCAAGGCCACGAGGTCAACGACCGGACCAGCCTCCAATGATTGATGGAGAAATATAAGCAAATTAACGCTTGTAAGCACAACATGACTTTTTGTGTTGTTATCTAAATCTTAATGAAACATTAAACTTGAAATTAAAATTTGTTGAATGTAGGAAGGATCCCTCAAATGATTTCAGATAGCAAATTTATACAGCTAATTGTATCTTAAAATTTGTTGGTTTTTTTTGCAAGCGCGTACGAGCGGTACCCAAAACACTATATATTTCTGTAGAAATATCTGTAATAGCGATTTTTTTATGCCAAACGTGTGGAAACCACGATGTTTCCTGTTTCAGTCGCGAAGCGGTCGTGCGTTCCAGCTTTAAGCGATATCTGTGAGATTTTTAACAACTTAACACCCATATAAGCAAATAGAATAAACTTGATAATTTTGTCAAACTTGGTCATAGGAGGAAAAATAGATGCCAGAATACCTCCCTCTCCTAGGCGTAGGAGAGACCAAATAACTGACCTGACTGACCTCTCTATAACAGCCTGTAGTGTGACCGAAATCCAAACCAACTGGGGGCATCTGAATCTAATAGAGAATTGCTTTTAGGCACGATCTTCACATATAAGAACACGACCAAGAAGAGACAATTCATACATTCAGTTAACCAAAAAAAAACAGATTGACACAAAGCTTTAGTAAAGGATTTAATAATAATAATAATAAGCCCATTTTATTTCCAAAAACAAAGAAAGAAAAAAAATCACCTCATCAAATAAGAAATTACAAAATTAAATATAAGCTTGTGTTATTGGAACCCCATTCGGGTATAGGCCTCCTCCAGCTTACTCCACTCTTCCCTCGCCTTGGCTTTGTTTCTCCATTCTTTTCCAGTTGCTGCTATTATTTCGTCGATCCATCTGCTCTTTGGTCGTCCTCTTCTTCTTTTGCTTTTGCCTCTTTTTCTTTTTAGTAAAGGATTTATGTTTAGTAAAAACGATTTAAACGGTTTAATCCCACGTTTTACCATTTCGCATGTATCAAGTACTTTACGGTTTTCCTGGTCGCAAACGACCAAAGTGTTATACGTCGACATTTGAATATTGTACTTACTACTTCTCTATTTATCTGTTATTTCTTTAAAGTTTGCGTGGGGAAACTCTACAGCCAACCATTACACTTTTATTATACTGAGACTGTAACTATACTGAGACCTTAGAACTTACATCTCAAGGTGGGTGGCGCATTTACTTCGTAGATGTCTATGGGCTCCAGTAACCACTTAACACCAGGTGGGCTGTGAGCTCGTTCACCCATCTAAGCAATATAATTTTTTTTTTTGACAAATCTAATCATAGGCCTAAGAATTATGGCAAAAAAACTTGATATTTACCTTCTTATTATGGACTTATCTTTATTTGTTCTAATCTTCACGAGTTATCTGTGATTCGAAAACTGTCCCGTACTCGCGCCAATTGTACCAAGTTTTAAGTCAATCTTAAGTTTTTTTTTCCATACCTAATCGCTGGTAAACTAAGGGCTATTCCAGTTACGCACGGTTTGTTGTGTAAACTCATGGGAATCAACCTGAAAGGACTTGCTAACACCAGACCTGGCAAGAGCAGTGTTTCGCTGGTTTCTACCGGGGATAGGACCTCTTGCAAGTCCACCACCGTGCCTATTTCAGGTGGGCTGTGAGCTCGTCCAACCAACTAAGCAATAAAAAAATAAAAAATAAACTAGCAAGAGCAGAGTTTCGCTGGATTTACACCGTATCGGAATCACGGCCCACCCAGAAGTTTCGGAAAGATACTCTTTTTTTTTCTACCTAAGCTGATGGTCTATGGAACCGTATTAGCGTCACCGGGCTAGTAGGTGAGCTCACAGGGCTCAAACCTGACGATGTTGCTAACACGAACCCTAGCAAGAGCCGTATTTCGCAGAATCTACCACCGGATCGGAAACGCGACCCACTGAGAAGATCCGGCGAGAAACTCAGTCGATTGTATCTATAATAGACTATATGGACTGGGTTGCACGTCAAACTCGTCCCGCATTAGAAAAAAACAGTGACCGATGCTCGCGTCGTCTAAAAGCACCGAGTGGATCGGGAGAATTGAATAGGAAATGTTAATATGTTAATCATACGAGCATGAACCGCACTATCACTCACAAACAGGCATCTAACAATCTATATATTAATACGTGAAGCAAAAACTTTGTATCCCTTTTTACGAAAATTGCGCGGACGGAGGAGTATGAAATTTTCCACACTTATAGAGAATATAGAGAAGAAGTGCACAATGCTAATATTTTTTTTAAATAATTTATAAAAGATAAATTAAATCAATAAAGAAAACATTACACACACTACATACCATGTATTTGACGCACACACGCATGCATACTATTTATTGTCAAACTTTTGTTCTTGACGTCTGTTGTTAAATTGAGAATAGATTAAATATTGTTTGTCTTTATTAATATTTTTTATAGTGTAGTCTTGGCGAAATTTGTGATTATATTGTGAGTATAAAATACAATGATAATAGTGTACAAACATACAATTCCAATTAATTATAGTCGATTTTCGACTACTGCGGGACCTCTAGTAACTTTAGATACACGATTGTGTATGATCGTTAAAATAACGGCTGCTATATTTTATTGCGGCGTCTGAGTGCTTCGTTTTATGTTTGTACTTAAATATTATTTTATTGGTTGTATTAAAACTTCCTTTTATAATTTGGCACCAATTGGTTAATTCCGTATCGACTTGTTTTTTTCCTATTTGTTTCGTTAAACCAAAAAAGGCCAGGTTTAATCTTTACTGCATAGATGACCTAACCAACTCACGGCCTGTCTCGTTTTAAGTGATCATCATATTCTACGGACATCGCATCGCGAATGTCTTTCTTTATCCTTCGTGAAACATTCGAATTTTCAATTCGTCAAGTAACTACTTCACTCTTAAAATGAGAAAACATAATCGATTCGCGGGTCGCGATTCCGATCCGGTAGTAGATTCATTCGCTAAGCAGTTGATCTTGAGTTGTTATGTCTCCTTTGGATGCGCTAGGGTAGCTGTTAGAAAATCCCGCCCCTCCTGGGTGAGCCCTTGCTCGCCCACATGTCCTGGTGAAACTGGAAAGGCCTCAGGGCCACCAGTACCTAATCCTTTAAGCATAAAAAAAAGGATTCCGGCATTAAATTAGCAGGATCGTACCTATAGAAGCTTACCATATGCTCTAAAACCAGAAATTATAGAAAATTAAATTGCGCATTTGTATTTCATCACACGATTTTCTTTCTTCATCGTGGAAGTCGTTCGTAAATACAATACGTGAGTGTATAAAGAAAATGTAAAAAAAAAACCTGTCTGCGGGATTTGAACACTTAACATAGTCGCATCGCTTGATACCAGTAAATCGTGTTCCGTATCATTCTACCACCACTGCAATTACGGTCCATCTAAGATTAGACAACTGAATAGTAAAATAGAGAATTATTACTGGTGGTAGGACCTCTTATGAGTCCGCGCGGGTAGGTACCACCACCCTGCCTATTTCTGCTGTGAAGCAGTAATGCGTTTCGGTTTGAAGGGTAGAAGAGCCGTTGTAACTATACTGAGACCTTAGAACCTATATCTCAAGGTTTATTACCTCATAACTTTTGACTGGGTGAATCGATTTTGATGATTCTTTTTTTATTAGAAAGCTGACGCTTTCCGTGTGGTCCCATTTCAATTTAGTCCAGTTCTGATTATGGTATCCTTGAGAAAACCATGTAAGTCTTATATTTGCATTAAGTACGTGGGCGACAAATAGATAAATAACTCAATATCACGCCAACCGATTTCGATGATTATTGTTTTCTATTCTCTCTCTCTCTCTCTCTCTCCCTCATTAGAAATATTAAAACATTTTTGAATATTGAAATATAAAAACATAAAAACTAGTGAAGCAATAGCTTTAAATGTTGTTTCTCTTTATAAAGCAACTCAGTTTATGCTATAGTTTTATTGGGCTAAACTTTATTTTAATCGGTGACCGTCCTCGTCGAACCCGTCGCTTGCCACGAAGGGCTCGACGAGCCAATTAACCCACAGACGCAGCCCACTGATTTTCTCGCCGGATCTTCTCAGTGGGTCGCGTTTCCGATCTGATGGTAGATTCTGCGAAGCACTGCCATTGCTAGGACCAGTGTTAACACTCCGGTTTGAGCCCCGTGACCTACATGTTAGGGCGAAGCTGAAATAGCCTCTTATGGCTATCAGCATAGGTAGGAAAAAAAAGTTATTTTAAATGTGAATAAAATAATACATTATACATATTTACAGGTCAAAATGCAGAGTCCGATACTGATATTGTTAGCTGCCTGCGTCACCGTTCGCGCCATCGACGGCTCTGACAGCAAGTTTATGAAGGACTACGCCATGTTGAAGGTGAGTCCTTGCCAATGTAACTATGTACTAAATACTTACAACATACATATTACTCATTATAAGTACATACTGATACTGCTATTGAATATTGATGAATCATGAAATCTTTTAGCGTTCAAAAGAAATATAATGCGGTTTGAAAAAGCAAAAGTATAATTTAAAAAAAAAGAACCAAAAACATATAATATAAATCGGAAACCGAAGTAAAAATTAATTTAACCTTTTTGTTATTATCCTGTTGACACTGATCAGGATATCAGAGCAAAGTTATGAAATTATTTTAATTATTGTTACTAGAGGTCCCGCAGTAGTCGAAATTCGACTATAATTAATTGGAATTGTAAGTTTGTACACTATTATGATTGTATTTTATACTTCTATAATCACAAATTTCGCCAAGACTATACTATAAAAAATATATTAACAAAGACAAACAATATTTATTCTCAATTTGACAACAGACGTCAAGAACAAAAGTTTGACAATAAATAGTATGCATGCGTGTGTGCGTCAAATACATGGTATATAGTGTGTGTAATGTTTTCTTTATTGATTCAATGTATCTTTTATGCATTATTTAAAAAAAATATTAGCATTGTGTACTTCTTCTCTATATTTTCTATAAGTGTGGAAAATTTCATACTCCTCCGTCCGCGCAATTTTCGTAAAAAGGGATACAAAGTTTTTGCTTCACGTATTAATATATAGATATTGTTATATCTTCGATGCGTGCGTAAATTTTCAAGTTAATCTGACATTTTGAAGTCGGCAAAAATGACGTTCATAGATCCGCAATACATATATCGAGGGCTAAGGCTGTTTGGGTGAAGCGTCATTTTTGCAACTTTACAGGAGAGTCATTTAGAAGTTTAAATTTTATTAAAAAATAAAAATATATATTATAAAAGATCATATCATTACTGTGCGTAGGACGTCTTAGAAGTCCGCGCGGGTAGGTACTACCGCCCCGCCTATTTCTGCCGTGAAGCAATAATGTGTTTCAGTTTGAAGGGTGGGGCAGCCGTTGTAATGTTAAAACTAAGACTTTACAAGTCATGTCTCGATGTGGATGGCGGCATTTACGTTGTAGATGTCTTTGGGCTCGGCTTACCACTTTACACCAGATGGGCCGTGAGATCGTCCACTCAGCTAAGAAATAAAAAAAAATATTCAGCTATATGAATGCAGTAAACTTAATTGAAGTTCAACTAAAGTTGTTGCAAAGTATGACTTTATAATTTCATTTTATTTTTATATTTATAAAAAGACTAGCTGACCCGGCAGACTTCGTAGTGCCTCAATCGATAATCTATATCTATACTAATATTATAAAGAGGAAAGATTTGTTTGTTTGTTTGTTTCGAATAGGCTCCGAAACTACTGGACCGATTTGAAAAATTATTTTTCCATTAGAAGCCGACATTGTCCCTGATGAACATAGGCTACTTTTTTTTTAATTTTTTTTATATATTTTTTTTTTGGTTTCATGTGTGTTTTAATGTTTCCGAAGCGAAGCGAGGGCGGGTCGCTAGTGTATAAAATAAACTTAAAGCAAACAAAAGGAATCCGTCCGACGGGGGACACATCAAAGGAAAAGCAAAATTGTTATTTTTATTTAATTCCGCACATTTTCATATTTATCTAACCTTTTAAACCTTCTCTGGACCTCCACAAATAATAAAATAAAATAAAATAATAAAATAAAAGACCAAAATTAGCCAAATCGGTCCAGCCGTCGAGTTTTAGCGAGACTAACGAACACCAATTCATTTTTATATATAGAGATTGAACTGTTGATGCTAATACCAGATAAACCACACACAAAATTACAATGATCAATGTCGCTTAAACCAAATAGTCTTTCACCCCTCGATATCTTTGCACGTAATACATAGCAAGTTAATAAGAGCGTGTATTGGTCGTTTTGAAATTGCTTAATTAAAAGGGCATCTTGTTAGCGTTGCTAAGCTTGTGATTAAAATTTTATTTATTATTTTTATTCATGAAATAAATAGCTACTTTTATTGGCGTTGATAAAAAAAAGTAGTTTCAATATCAAAAATGAATCACGACGCAGTCGGTAGGATTCGAACCTACGCTCCCAGAGGGAATCTGATTTCTAGTCAGACGCCTTAACCGCTCGGCCACGACTGCCATGTCCATATGAAATGAATTTACAATACCAATACTTTTTAATTTGTAAACAAAAAATAATAACTTATTTACTGTTTTACTGACATCTTAGACTAGCTTCATGTCTTTATTAAGAAAAAAAACGCGCGGTGAAATATCGGTTTGCAGAAAACAAGGCCTTCTTATTCCACGGACTTTTTCTTACGGTTTTTACTATTACATTTTTTTCAGTTCGGTCGCGCAGCAAAATCCCTATCTCCTCCAAGCCTGCCGTAAGGAACTTCGTTCCAAAAGTAATTTACAATAAAGAATAAGTGTATTATCTATGTTTACAATCAAAATGTCATCATCGAAAGTTACTGTGCTGACCGATTGGTGTAAACTGTAAACATATAATCTATTACTTGATATAACACTTTCTGGTCCTAAGACGCACTTAGACATGGCGAAGCTTGACTGCCCAATTAACTTCAAAAAAAAACATTTTACTACAGCTATACAAATATTACGTAACGACAACACTATTTGAAATTAGTAGTTTATCAGTAATTTGTACGTCAGAAATTTAAAACCAATTTTTAACGATATAACAAATTCTCATTCGCAGATCTACGAAAGCTGTTTCGGTTCTAATTTACTGAAACAGATCACAAAGGAACTAAGAGACGCTTACTCAAAATGTTCAACAACGCCATCTATGAAGCAAACGCAGAACTCTTTGCCGTCTTACCTGAGTAACTTGGCGCCTGGCTTCGCTATGGATCCAACGCAGTCCAACGTCAAGCACACAGATGGCGCTATACAAAATGATGAAAACGATTTACCGAATCAAGAAGCTCCGCAATCACAGAAAGTCGGCGGGATATTCGCTTTTCGACCTCAAGGGGTAAAATAAAACAAAACATTTTCACTAGCCGTGTGCCTCCTGTGAGGATTGAACTCACGACCCCTGGTTTACGAGACCAGTGCTCTACCACTGAGCTAAAGAGGCGATGAAGACGGCGTCGAAATTATAGAATACTTTACTAAGCTAACTTTATTTAATCAATAATTTTATTAGGTTTTTGTCTTAATGTTGTTCTAACGGTTTATACGGATGATTTTTTCCACTAAGTAATCGTTGGCAGCCTATTCCAGCTACTACAGCACAGACAGGTAGGTGAGCTCACGGGCTCAACCTGAGAGAATTGCTAACCCTGATCACAGCAAAACCAGTACTTTGCTGAATTTACTACCTGATCCAAATCGCGACCCATTGAGAAACGCAGTGGGTTGTGTTTATGGGCTAGGTTGCATATCAAAAATTTTGTTGAATATAAGTCCATGCTTTGTGAGCAACTAAGAATGGATCTGGAGGATCCGACAAGACATGTCTTGGGCAATGATGGGTTTGCGTTGCACCATCGCCTGGGTCGAATATGTAATTACAGGCGGCCACGATAAAAAGGTTATCATGAATTACAATCTAGCTATCAGATAAAAGAACAGAACTAACTACCTTGTCGGACAATATTATGTGCAAATGTAAAGTCAATAATATAATATGACCTAGAAAATGAACTATGTAGAAAATTAGTGATGTCCATGGACATCAACAAAAAAATTACATCATTACAAACATTGTTAATAGAAAACCGATTATGAAATACCAACCACGACATCTAGGCATTCAGATAAACCATTGCACACGAACAAACAAAATCACAAGCATCCACGTTTTATAATATAACATTAATGCCGCAGGTTCCATTCCCCCAGCCCGGAATGTCGCCATTCATGATGCCGGCCGGGCCGCAGTTCCGCCCGTATAACCCGGCCATGTTCCAGCTGCCTTACCAGGGCTACCTGCCCCCGGGACTACCCTACAACCCCTACTATCCTCCGTACCAGTTCTACCAGCAACAGCCCTACGTCGGAGCCAATCGGATGTCTGTAAGTTTTCAATAAGAATTGCTTGATAACAAACCAGCGTTCAGAAGGTGGGACCATTGAAATACTAGCATCATAGTCGGTTTGTCAATACTTTCATAAAAAAGAATTCCACATGGTCATGTGATAGATGTTCTCCATAGTTTGCGAACTGAGACTTGGCGCCGTTAATCCGGGATTTAGTAAGGTCTAGTATTGAAATACTAGCTTAATGCCAAATTAGATACCTGAGTACCAGGTTGCTTGGATCGGAAACGGTGGGCTCCACCAGAAAACACTAAAAGATGCAACCCAAGCGTCCAATTTGAAGTCGCTGTGGCCTAAAGGATATGACGCCCGGTGCATTCGTATCGAGCGATGCGGCGGTGCCAGCCGGTGTTCGAATCCCGCAGGCTGTCACCAATTTTTCTAATGAAATACGTACTTAATAAATGCTCACTAAAAACTATCACGTTATAGGAATAACATCATATAATAAAAATCAAACACGTAAAATTATAATTTGCGTAAAAAAAATTTTCCTACTTAAGCTGATGATAGCCTTGAGAGGCTATTTCAGCGTAACCTTAACTAGTAGGTGAGCTCACGGGGCTCAAACCGTCAGGTTCACGTTCATCACGTTGCTAACACGAATCCTAGCAAGAGCCGTGCTTCGCAGAATCTACCACCGGATCGCGGAAACGCGACCCACTGAGAAGATCCGGCGAGAAACTCAGTGGGCTGTATCTGTGGGTTAATTTACTCGTCGAGCCCTTGCACGATGACCGGTGCTTGAGGTACCTAAAAGCACCGTTAGTGGATCGGGAGGATCCGAAATGACGTGTTTTAGGCGAAGTCGACTGCTTTCCATTCTGTCCGCAGGATTGGGAATGCGTAATTACTGGTGACATGGCCTCTGGTGAGCCCGCACGGGTAGATACCACCACCCTGCCAATTTCTATCGTGTTTTCTTTAGGCCCCGGTTTTGCCGTACATTGCCATCGTGCTCATTGTTTGAAGATTATAATTGACGTCCAACTCTCAAGGCATGATGTGTACAAGCTCTAACAACAGGTTATCTGCAAGTTACCTTGGGCCTCACTTTTTTCCCAACCTTTTCGCTGGTAGCCTATGAGACTATTCCATACGCCCTGACGGGTAGGTGAGCTCACGGGACCAACCTGAGAGAATTTGCTAACACGCATTAAGCGGTATGCAGCGGCTTGGCTCTGCCCCTGGCATTGCTGAAGTCCATGGGCGACGGGAACCAATCACCATCAGGCAATAAAAAAAAAAAAAACACTAGCCCTAGCAAGAGCAGTGCTTCGCGAAGTCTACCACCGGATCGAAAACGCGACTCGCTGAGAAGATCCGACGAGAAACTCAGTGGGCTGTGTCTATGGAATAGTTCAGTCATCGAAATCTTCGTCGTAATCGACGAGTTCGACAATTCAAAACCTGTTTCGAGCGAGGGCGGCTTAGGATAAGAACCCCACATAATTATCGCTTTGTTTCCTATTAAAATACGACGTGAAAAATAATTTGACAGCGCCAAATCGGTCTTCGAACTCGACTGGGACTCCACGCCCCACGCTCCGTGAATCACAACGTGACCTGCGTGATGCAGGAACTGGGTTACGTGGACGACAACATGGAACCGAACTTCGAACACATCAGAGCGAGGATCGGCAGCCTACCGGTCTCGGATGAACTCAAAGGCGACATCCAAGAGGGCCTACAGTTCTGTCAGAAGTTTTCGGTAAAGAAATTTATATTAACAAACTTCGCCTATTTTAAATTTGTTATTGAGCCCTTAATCCCTTCACTCTATGTCTGCTGCGATCTTATATTCAGACTGAAAAGCCTTATAAATAATTGAGACCTCATGTCTCAGTATAGAAGGCGATATTGTGATATCTATGGACATCAGAAACCAATTGACAATTAAAACAAAGATATGTTCTCAATGATACGCTTAACAGTCTTAGTTTTGACCCAAATAAAATCTAGGTACCCGTCTAGTCTTCTTCTGTTATTAATATAATTCTGAACAGTTTATTCGTACTTTCTCCAGCAATGCGTTCCGGAAGAGAAGCGTGATATAGTAGCCAGACCACAGGAACAGATCAGATCGATTTTCTTCTTCAGATGCTACAAAGTAAGAATTATTTTAAATTCTCAGCGTAATGTGTGATACGGCGTTTCTTAAATATGTTTCGATACACATTGACGCGAAACTAAAATTTGCCAGTAACTAAATCGATTTATTTATGTGTGGCATTAGCTATTATAGAACACAAGATATTTGACAAATGCCCAAATCACGCTGACGACATTTTCAAGATAAATTTGAATATGTACAAATTCCGATAAATAACATTCGGACCGTCGTTCTACTAAGCAATTACACTAGCTATGTAGAAGATCTTTCTTCCCTTTGTCTGTTGTTATTCCCAAATATGTTTTAACCACATCTGTTATCTGTCAACACACATTTCACTCAAATCATATTTTTTTATATTTCGCCTACTTAAGTGCATTGACTACAAATATTTCGTAAATCGGGACAAAGGCTTCTTAGAAAAAGAGGGAGGTTCGATATCGGAGACATTATCAAGAAAAAACTTGTAACATTTGTTTTCATTTTACTTTGCGATTTTTCAAATTAAAAATATAAAGATTTAAAAAATAAATAAATATTAAGCAAATAGAGATTTATTGATTGGAATATTATTAGTTATAAATACGCTCTTTGTTCTTTCTGCGTGCAAAGAAACGTAAGCGTCAGTAAGCGTTTCAGTGTTTGACCGCGAAAACTGTACAATATAATCTATTCGAAACATTGGAAATCATAAAACGAGGACTTTTTGGCGGGAACGCGAGGAGTGAAGTTGTGTGATTTGTTTTATTTTGTCTATTTAGTGTTTCTTCAGGTTTAAATGTGTAATAACGGTGGTTTATTAACCGTTTGATATCTGTGAAAGTGCACAAATGTGGGAAAATGAAACAAAGCCGCTCGCTGGACGTAACTTCTCTGGATCCTCCAAAAAGTCCACTGAAAAAGTCTCAGTAAATGACCACCATTTTACTGAGATTCTATTTCATCCCATATCATCTCATCTCATTTCATATGATTTCATTTCCTGTCATTTCATCATATAATTTTCATACAAAAAATATATATAAAAGATTAGGCTATAGGTACCTTTGCCTTTCCAATTGGAAAAATAAAACTACTACTACTCATAAAACGAAAATAATAATAATTGAATGTTATATATCGACGCTTGAAAGGCAAACGTGACTAAGCGACAATAACTGCTTTATACATAAATGATACGCAATAACCGTATTCGATGCGATAAAAATATATTTCTAGGTCTATTAAAATCATTTCAATCCTACAGCTAATAGAAAATTAAAATATATTTTTTTCAGGTATTTCAACTTTAAATTAGTCTACGGTAAAGTTCATGCATTGTCGCTTAGTCGCGTTTGCCTTTCAAGCGTCGATATGTAATCATATGTGAGGCGCGAAAACGAAAAATATGTAGTACAATGGAAATTGCACTAAATTTACGTACTCTTAAAGACCAATTTTCAACAGCACAAGAAACTAGAGGCGTGCATCATGAAGGACATCAATGAACACTTCGCCAAGGAATACGCTTTCGACCACGAGACGCCCGATTTCGCGTAAGTTCTAATCTAACTACCAAGGTTCGCTTTGTAATCGAAATTCGACCTTTATTAAAGGTGCTCCAAGATTGAGATTACATTTTTGGTGTTAGAATTTTTATGACATTAAAACTAGTCGATCAAAAATGAAAACCGACTTCGAAGAAATAAAATGAGAATATTGTGAATATAGTTTGGAAGTAAGATAGCCCAAGAACCAATGATAAAATTTAAAATGGTACGACACGACGTGGACACGACCAACACGAATGAGCTCCCCTCCACGGTGTTTCCCGAGCGCTATGACATGTCCTTCTTCAAACGAAGCTTCTGGAGAGTATTAAACGGTAGGCAGCGGCTTGGCTCTGCCCCTGGCATTGCTGACGTCCATGAGCGACGGTGACCACTTACCATCAGGTGGGCCGTATGCTCGTCTGCCTACAACGCAATAAAAAATAAAAATAAAACGTATTTCATTGGAAAAATTGGTACCCGCCTGCGGGATTCGAACACCGGTGCAAAGCTACATACGAATGCACCGGACGTCTTATCCTTTAGTCCACGACGACTTCAATACAGTTTAATTGACTGTTTAATTGTACATAGGTACCAGAAGTTTCTCACAGTACCACTAATATAACAAATATTCTGTTCCAGTTACTCCCGTTCAGGACGCTCTGCTCGCGACCTCCCCCTCAGAGATCCGAGCCTCGAAGCCCTTGAGGAGATGGAGGTGTACCTCTATGACTATCTTAGCGGAGGGGGCGCCTTCGATTTTGACCTCTACATCTAAGTACTAGCGTAGTACTTGACCTCTACATCTAAGTACTACCGTAGCACTAAGATACGATAACTGCTTCCTGAGTCGCGAAAGGCGAGCAATTCCCGACGACATGACGCCTATCCTGCAGTCGGTTTCCTGCGACCCTATCGCAAAATCTAACATTAGTTTCACGAAAAAAAACAACAGAAAAAAAAATGGCTCTAGCCATTTGAACGCAAAAGCTATAATAGTTTAATAACAAGGAATATTGCAACACCCAAAAAAATATGATTGTATTAATATCGGTTCTGATATTGTGAATACGGGAGGGAGAGTAATATTGTGTTCGGTATAATATCAATTAAATCATGAATAAAATTAAATTTTCATCTCATCACGTTGTATTAAGAGAAATCGTTTATAAAATCATAATTAAATAAATGTTTGTATTATTATTTTCGTATTTAATCTACAAAATATTATCAATACTAATCAGATCTCAAATAAATTATAAATTCAAGGGTGAACAGAATATATTTAGTTTTGACAGAAAACTTTGCATTATCGACATTAAAAATAATTTTTTTTTAAAGATTGCTTAAAATCATCAATTAAGCTTTAGCACATCATTCAAAATCAAAATACAAAAAAGTATATTTTAAAAACATTTTATATCATGCCATTACTTTCATTAGTTATCATACTATTAACAACTAGTTTGGAATGTTATTACATTAATTATGTCCATTTAAAATTAGTTTTTTAATTAAATATTGTATTTTATCATTTGTAACGGTGTGGAACGTTTGCTACGAAATATTAAATTTCTAAATTCGTATTGTGTAATATTCGTAAAATAAAAAATGAATCAAAATGTTACCGTAGCAAATTTCGAATTAACTCGTCTCCAAAGCTATATTACACAGCTTTTTAGATGACTTAAAATTTACTTATACGAACATTGCATTACAATTAATTTAAGTTAAAAATTTAGTTAATATTCATCATCATCATCATTCTGATCAAAAGTATGCCTTATAAATTAATAAGTACTATATACAGGGTGTAATAGAATCGTTCTCCAAGTTCAATATTAATTTATCTAAGCCAAGCGTTTACGTTTTAGTATAGAGAGTTAGTTTGCTCTTCTATTCTCAATCGAACGCGTATTTTAGTATTGACGTATTAAGGATCAGCAAGATCCGCTTATGGCCTAGGCCGCACTACGGTTTTTTCCCGGGAGCGGTTAACCGCTGTAACCGCGAAACCGCTTAATACGCACAAACTACATTTATTAACCGCGAATTCGCCCGCGATTTTCACAGTTTGGAGATGGGTAAATTTCAAAAGAGCAGTAGCAGTGTGGCTCTGGTACTAAGAAATAGATAAAAAGACAACGAAAATTTTACAAATGTTGGGTCTCTCCACTTACTAGCCATAGATTGGAGAAAGGTTTCTTTCATAAGAAACATCGAAATTTAAGAAAACCCCTAGAGAAATTTTTCAATTACTATCGGATGTCAGTAGCCAGTTTCATGGAAACAAAGTTTCGCAAATGTATTTGACATTTCAAAAAAACCGCCCGCGGCTACGCATAGTGCGTGCACGGATACCTAGTTCTATGGATTACAAATTTTCTTGCGGTTTTTTTCCGCGACAATTTTGTAACATTTCGCGGTTTTAAAATCAGTCGCGGGAAAAAACCGCAAGTGCGGCCGCTTGTATTCGTTTTCGTGTTTCATAAACTCACACGATTATTAACCGCTGCGGTTTCACCGTAGTGCGGCCTAGGCCTAACTTCGTTTACAGAAGTGATTTTACTACACCCTGTATAAAACATATTTTCATAAATTTAAAATGTAGTATTTTATTATCGGAATTCCACGCGTGAGACTAAAACGATAATATTAATATGCTAAAATAAATATAAGCTTTACGTACTGTTAGAATAGGATCTAACACTTGAAAATGTATTAATGCTTGCGCTCTGCAGTGTTGCGATCACGTCCTTACGGATCCATCAGATCCAATAACCCTTTTATTAGACGCCTTCAGCTCTAACATTAGAAGCAGACTTAGGGACCCCTGTAACCGTACTCGTCAACCTCGACAAAGAGTTCGACGTGCAACCTAACCCATGCATCGGCCCGCTGAGTTTCTCGCCGGATCTTCTCAGCGGGTCGCGATTCCGATCCGGTAGTAGATTCATTCGCGAAGCAGTTGCTCTTGAGTTGTTAGGTCCCCTTTGGAGGCGCTCGGGTAGCTGTTAACAAATCCCACCCCTCCTAGTTGACCATTTGCTCGCCCACCTGTCCTGGTAAAACCGGAAAGGAACCTGGGCCACCAGTAATCACTCATTCAAAAAGTGTTGGTACACTTTTAATCAAACATTGAGTAGAAAGAGGGTAGACAGATTTCTCTGCTCCTAAAGTCGCAGTCGTCCTACTACCCTCAAATTAAAAATCGTGTTAAGAACTCTTTGAATAATGGTATTTATTAAAAAAACTTATTAATTTAAGTAAGTAATTTAAATTCGCACCTCAGTTTTTATTTTATTAGTAAATTTTATGATGAAAATCTGTTTGAAACCATATTCCCTGTATATTCCCATTTGCAATATTTGATTAGCGTTAACAAGAAACTAATGCAAAACGACATTTAGCTAAGCAAATCAGAGTTCTAACAGTACGTAATTAGCAAAATATATACGTAATTAATATTAATTAGTTAATAATAAATGTACACGAAATGCATTTACTAATGATTAGAATTAGTTACGTTTTATATCATTAAGTTATAATTTGTAAAATTATATGAAAAATAAATGCTCAAATATCAGATTTACAGTAATTATTTTAAATGCTAATTCGCATCCCACAACACGACCCGAATATTAACTTGGCAATTTAGAAGGAATGGAACCCTTTAAATTTTCCCGGGATAAAAGTTTGCTTGCGTCACTCTCTGATCCCTTAGCTACCTATCGATTTGCTAATATCTATATATTAATAAGTGAAGCAAAAACATTGTATCTCTTTTTACGAAAATCACGCGGACGGAGGAGTATGAAATTTCTCACGCTTACAGAGAATATAGAGAAGGAGTGCAGAATGTTAATATTCTCTTAAACTATGCATAAACAATACATTAAATCAATTAAAAAAAAATATTACACACGCTACCATGTATTTGACACACACACGCATGCATACTATTTGTTTATTTATTAACTTTTCTTATTGTTTAAAGTCTGTGGTCAAATTGACAATAGATTATTATTGTTTGTCTTTATTAATATTTGTCTAAAGTGTAGTATTGGCGAAATCTGTGATTATAAATGTATAATAGTCTTTGACAATAGAATCGTAACAGTGTACAAACTTATAATTTCAATTAATTATAGTCAAATTTCGACTTTTTTTATGATTGAAGGATTACTGGTGGCCCGGAGGCCTTTCCAGTTTCACCAGGACAGGTGGGCGAGCAAAGGCTCAGCCAGGAGGGGTGGGATTTGCTAACAGCTACCCGAGCGCCTCCGAAGGAGACCTAACAGCTCAAGAGCAGCTGCTTCGCGAATGAATCTACTACCGGATCGGAATCGCGACCCGCCGAGAAGATCCGGCGAGAAACTCAGCGAGCNTAAACACTTCCAGGAAGACAGTTTATCGGCAGATGTACCACGAACACAGAAATAACAAAAGGAAACCAAACAAATAAAAACTTCCAGGAAAAACACTTGGTCGGCAGATGTACCACGAACACAGGCCGCGCGAACAATGGCCGGGCTAACAAAAGCCGGGCGAACAAAGGCCGGGCGATCGAGTGGTCGATGAGCACGTCTGCGCGTGACGGGTGCCTCTATCGGAATGGACCAAATTTCGACTGCTCAGGGAACACTGGTATTAGGTAATGGTTCACAAAGTAGCGAGCTCACTGTCGTATTAATTATAGCAAATATACCGAACCTCACCCGAGTCATGTCACTCATCATATTAAAAAAGTAATTCATGTATGTATTAATATACTTAATTAATCAATAATCCAGATAGTAAATTATCTCGATATCGAAATTTAATGCGAATCAATTCAGCCGCTTATGTAACAATGGGTAACAAAAATCCGAACAGACAAATTTACATATTAAAAACAATATTATTGATGCTTGCTTGATTTCGTACGATTTTCTATTATTTTTTTATTTCGACACACGCTCCTTGGGCCCGACAAATAGATTATTGTATTAATATTTCATAGTGCATGAAAGGGCACGTGTCGTGCAAAGGGACTGCAAAGGTCAAAACGTCTGAACCTTCATTAGCCTGTCAAACTGTTAACGACGCATTGATATCAAAATTTTTGAATTATAAACACGAATGGGCGGGTAAATTAGAGTACTTTTTTGTAATTTTCCTTTTAGGACAAACGGACATACGGTCCACTGACATAAAGAATAATACTGACAAGTCTCAAATCTCATTTGAAGATGAACATGTGTCATCGTTTAGCAAACAGTTTTGTGGGAAGTTCATTCCAGTCAATAAAGATCTCTGGGAACAAACTATAATAGAAGTATGCTCAGATGGAAGATGATGCGATCGTAAAAAAAAACGATAGGATAATCTCAAACAATTTATCAAAGTACTCCCTATGTACGAGAAACAAAGGTTACGTATACTCGTATGTACATTGCAATTGTGAATTCGCCTCAAAATAGGGGAAGTTATTTTGATTTACTTGTGGTAGGACCTCTTGTGAGTCCGCGCGGGTAGGTACCACCACCCCACCTATTTCTGCCGTGAAGCAGTAATGCGTTTCGGTTTGAAGGGTGGGGCAGCCGTTGTAACTATACTGAGACCCTTAGAACTTATATCTCAAGGTGTGTGGCGCATTTACGTTGTAGATGTCTATGGGTTCCAGTAACCACTTAACACCAGGTGGGCTGTGAGTTCTAGGCAATAAAAAAAAAAGAAAATGTAAATATGTGTACAAGCCACAAGTCACATATTCATGCGTCAGATTGCAAGACCTGAACTTATCTAAAGTAACCAATAATACCCACATCCAGAGAGTTGAAATTTAAATCAATGCCCACATCAGTCATATATAAATAAATAAATAATAGAATAGTACCTACTTTATTCATAAAAAAAACCGCATCTGTTGGTGAAATTCAAAACCCTTTTGTGAGAACTAAAACCAGACAGACCCTTTCTCCGAAATTTTTGCAACTAATAACAAAAAAAAAACCTACAAAAAAAACCAATATGGCTGTGTTTGTTCGCAAACGTATTTTTGTAAGTACAAAACTTTCTTTCGGACCTCATTTGAAGTGGTGTCTCATTTTTTGTACGAAAAATATTACCTGCTCGTAAAGAAAGAGATGATTCGGTGAGAATATTTCGAAATTCGCAAATACGTAGGTTAGGAAAGGCTTCGAATTTTTTTTATTCGCTTTATCAAAGCCCTTTGACAATTTGAAATATCAGGTCAGGAATTCTGCATACTCGGCTTTTGCCACACGTGGATAGGACCTCGTTGGACATTAGTCGAGCTATTGAAGACGATGCTCGACTTCTACGAGATGGGAAGTCGTAGAAATCTGGTAGTAGTAAACGAATGAGCGCGAACCCATCTCTCTCCGTATCGATTCGTCGTGTCTTACGCAAGAATGCCTTTAGTGCGATACTAAAATTGTCCTATATATGTCTATCGGATCCTCTGAATTCACTCTCGGTGCTTTTAGGCATTCCAAGCACTGGTAACGGTTCTCGTCAAAAGCAAAAAGTTCGACTTGCAATCTAAGCGATTTGGGTCCGGTGGTAGATTCAACGATGCCCTGCTCTCGCTAGGGTAGATATTAGCAAATTCTTTCAGGCTGAGAATGTGAGAATATGCCCTCGATCATACTGGCAGATAAGTAGGCATACAAAAATGATTTATATGCTTTCATGTTAAGCAGCTAAATACCTATTAATCTCATCAATAAGCCAAGATTGTAATTACGTTCGTAAAACTTAAAACATTACGTCGCTTTTTTTTTATCCTTCGTGTGCTGATAGCCTTGAGAGGCTATATCAGCGGAACCTTAACTAGTAAGTGAGCTCACCGGGCTCAAACCTGATGATGTTGCTAACACGAACCCTAGCAAGAGCCGTGCTTTGCAGATTCTACCACCGGATCGGAAACGCGACGCACTGATAAGATCCAGCGAGAAACTCAATGGGCTGTGTCTGAGGGTATTACGTCGCATTTAGCCACGTCACATTCTTCAATTCCAAACTTTTATGACACTCTACAAATCAATTGTTCTAAACGTAGATCCAATAAAATAACAACGACATGACACAGGACAGGATCGATTGGGTGCTTTGGTTATTACGTTTCTGTAACTTCGACTCGCAAAAGCTTGCAATGAAAACAAAGAAAATGAAACAAATAGACCTAGCATAATAGTAATACACTTTCTCTTCTATTAAGGGGGGTGTTTTTATTCAAAGAATTTAAAACAGAGCAAAATTTGACAGTGAAAGTGGTCCTTTTGATACAAAAATGTTTAAGACAGCGTCACTGTTATATTTTGAAGTTTAACAACAATGAAGGGTAGCGGTAGTAAACTATTTATTAGTGCTCGTTTGCATTTGGTTCTGTTGTGAAGTTCATTGTTAAGTTAATTGCATTAACTTTAATATACAATATTTGGTCGTCTTGCTGGTTGCTTGCGTGCTTAAAGATCGTGTCTTTTGTACCACGAAGTATATTTGTTAACGTCATTGGTAATCGGGTACAGAAATCGAACTGCGTATGGCACGGTACAGTTATGGGTAACTCTAGAGAACAATCCCACATTGGGATCGCACATTTCAAAAATTGGTTTTATTAAAAATTTATTAGCAGCAACTAGTTAAAAGTATTCTGGCGATAGCCATTAACACCTCGGCTGCGGCAAGTAAAATCATAAACCTTCAGCGTTGCGGTGGCCAATTCTAATGTGCCCCCAACTATGTTTCCACCAATGCATGGCAGGTCTTTCTCAACCCATCAGCACTAGGGTAGATTAAAATGCTATCACTTGGCGAAAATATACTGTATACCATTTATAGTATAATATAGTAACTAAGTAAGTAAGTAATGTGCGGTTTTTTTATTTATTGCTTCGATAGGTCGACGAGCTCACAGCCCAACTGGTGTTAAGTGGTTACTGCAGCCCATAGACATCTACAACGTAAATGCGCCACCCACCTTGAGATATGAGTTCTAAGGTCTCAAGTAAAGTTATAACGGCTGTCCCACCCTTCAAACCGAAACGCATTACTGCTTCACGGCAGAAATAGGCAGGGTGGTGGTACCTACACCTTCATCCAATAATACTATAATACTTTGTTAAGTTCCTTCTACCTAGTCGGATACTCTTGGCAGAGTAGTCGTGGCTGTCGATGGACAGGGTTGCATCTCATCATCACCACTCACATCCAAAGCAGCCGTACGTCGAGCGATGGTCCTCCATTGGAGGCGCCTGTTAGAATTGCGAGCACGTTGTACTGCGGTGGCTTTCGTAGTGCTGGCAATGAGGTCAATCCAACGCGTGGCCCTGTATAACAAGTCTTTCCATGGAATCTTCCTTTCTGGAGACGTGCCCAAAGAACTCGAGAATTCGTAGCTGAACAGTCGACGAAAGTTTATAAGTTATTCAAGAAGTAATACTGATAAATATCATTTGACATTCTTTTTTTTGCACGCAGATGCGTATTAGCAAATAAACACTTATTGTAGAGATGCATTTATTATGTTTCATCGCTGTGGATAGTCAACTCGTTCGGTGCACCTTTTCTCTGATTTAGGGTGAATGGCACAATTATTTTTAGTGCCGACTAATAAGACATATTTCAGAGAATTTTAATTTTTTTCGTTGTAAAAGCAAGTCAGCTATTAGACACACCTGAAGAGAGATTGATTCTCGAGATTTGTCATCCATGATAGGCGTCTACGTTACAGCTATAGAGTGTGCCAAAAGTACAATAAAAACTTCCCACTGCTTGTGTATGTATGTTTCAGAAACATAAAAAACCAAGACTAACAAAAGTGTGAGTGTATAAGAAAGTCAACTCAATTACCACAGCAACAGAAAATATTTCTTGCTTCAAATGCAACGCCAAAGAATTTACGGCCCACATAATAGGGACTGGTCACCGTAGCTGATGGATATTAGCATTATATTTACCTGTTTAAGTTTGATTTAAAAAAAGCTATGCCATGAAGTCGTCGTGGCCTAAAAGGATAAGACGTCCGGTGCATTCGTGTTGAGCGATGCACCGGAGTTCGAATCCCAGGCGGGTACTAATTTTTCTAATGGAATACGTACTTAACATATGTTCACGAGTAATCACGATTGACTTCCACGGTGAAGGAATCACACCATGTAATAAAGATCAAACCCGTAAAATTTTAATTTGCATCTGCGTAAATACTGGTGGTAGGAACTCTTGTGAGTCCACGCGGGTATGTACCACCGTCCTGCCTATTTCTGCCGTGAAGCAGTAATGCGTTTCGGTATAAAGGGCGGGGCAGCCGTTGTAACTATACCTTAGAACTTATATCTCAAGGTTGGTGGCGCATTTGCGTTGTAGATGTCGATGAGTTCCAGTAACCACTTAACACCAGTTGGTCTGTGAGCTCGTCCACCCATCTAAGCAATAAAAATAAATCATAGCCTTCATGAAACATCTGGGTTGGGAGTTCATTTCAAATTTGGATGATCCTTAGCTAATAGCGGTCACTACCGAGAAAAGTGACAAAAACAAGCACGCTTACCCTAGCCGACCAAATATAGAACACCTTTCGCAGGTAAGCAAATAATGTATTTGTGTAAAAGAAATTTCTGTCAAATAATCGACTGCGCAAGTGTTGTGCGCAACAATGGACGACAAAAACTATTCTTATGAAAGGATTGATGTAAGTCCTGCTTTCAATTCGTTTGGAATTGCGATTATGCATGACCGGAGGAAATCCGCACAAGGTGTTATGTGCCATGTATGCTACATGTGTATGTCAAAGAAGGATATCTTATACGAACTTAGCCTTCAACTATTCACTCTGATGAAACATTCATGGCAACATTCTGGTGTTCTTACGTTAATGGCATGGTCTAAAGGTAGATGGTAGATACCAGACCGTAAACTCCAAAAAAAAAACGTTAATGGCAAAGAAATCTTGTTTTCTTCTAGATAATTAGACGGTAGTTAGCAAAATATTCGCATATCGACGAATAAAAAACGGAGACTGAAATATTTGAAACGTCGTTTGTAGTGAAATAAAAAATTAAGTTAAAGTAGCTGTAATTATGTTTACGGAAAAACCGGACAAAATACTAAGTGAGTTTTTGGATATTGTTAGTGTGTAGTTGAGATTAAGAATTTACCCACCTGCTGTAAAGTGGTTCCTGAAAATCACATGATATCACAATGAAAGCCGCCACCTGCATTGAGATATGAGGCCGTCACAATTGCATTGTACAGCAAATGTCCCATCCTTCAAACCGGAACGCATGCTTCGCAGCAGAAATTGGCCAGCAATGGACAGTAAATGGTACCTACCGGCGAGCAAACGATTACAAACAGGGAATTCTGGTTGGCGAATTGCAGCTGACATAATACTCACAGGACGTTGTTGACCCCTCTATCCTTTGCGACACCCCACTCCGACACCCTCGGAAAGAAATGTTCACGATTGACTTCCACGGTGAAGGAATAACATCGTGTAATAAAAATCAAACCCGCAAAATTATAATTTGTGTATTACTGGTGGTAGGACCCCTTGTGAGTCCGCGCGGGTAGGTACCACCACCCTGCCTATTTCTGCCGTGAAGCAGTGATGCGTTTCGGTTTGAAGGGTGGGGCAGCCGTTGTAACTATACTTGAGACCTTAAAACTTATATCTCAAGGTGGGTGGCGTATCTACATTATAGATATCTATGAGCTCCGGTAACCACTTAACACAAGGCGGGCTGTGAGCTCGTCCACCCATCTAAGCTATAATTTTTTTTTTAAAAAAGATGGCCTAATGCAAATTTTTTAGGCCGGCACCGCACAGCCAAACTCGACCAGTGGATTCAGAGAGGTTGTTTTAACATTCCCTTCACAACGTCTGTAATAGCAGTATCTTGTCATTGACTTTGTCGATCAAAGATAGTATTCTTCCACCACCCTTAATATTCAGCTAACTCTAACCACTAGTCGGGTACAAGGCTACACAAATGAGTAAAATACTTTTATATTTATGACGCTAAGTTGTCTGTGCTAAAGGCTAGGGAAGACATGTTTACAGTGCTAAGATTTCTGCCTCTCTTTTCAAAGATGGAGTCAGCCACAGAAATAAATCAAATCTTTATATTATTTCTGTAAAGTGAGCACTGACAATCTGGTGTCCGTTGACTTTGAGAACGATTGAGTATCGTATGAATAGTAACGTATTCAGAACAAAAAAATAACAGAATATTAATTATTGATCATTTTAATTTAGCAAACACATAAAATATTGAAACTACTTAACGTTTTTTTTTGTGTCATTAATCAACGTTATTGATGGGTTTTTTTTCACATAACGATAGTATGACGTTCACGCAAAAAACCTATGTAAATAACACAAAATATTTATTTATTTTATATTTATTTATTACACCTCATGTAAAATTTACATTGGCGGACTTAATGCCTAAGGCATTCTCTACCAGTCAACCAAAGGTAGTGCAGAGTAAATAGTGGTAGGAGCAATGAAATTTAGTCTAAATTACAAATACATACACAAAAAGAATATATATATACACAATCACATATACATACACACATACATATATACATACATATGTGGCGGGTAGCCATCATACAACGCAAGATAATTGACAGATGCCTGAATCTCGGTTACGACATTTTCAAGATAATTCGCATATATACAAGTTCCGAACAACAACATTCGGACCTCCCCACCTGTCCTGGTGAAACTGGAAAGGCCTCCGGGCCACCAGTAACCCTTCAATCATAAAAAAAAAAAAAACATTCGGACCGTCGGTCTACCGAGCAATGTCACCCGCTCGGTGGAAGATCTTCCCTTTGTCGTCTAAGCATCCCCAAATATATAATCGTTTATACACTATTAAAATGAATATAAGGAATATACCAATGTTCTATTATGTTTTTTTTTTTCGATAATAAAGTTTGCCCGTATATAATCAATAATTGTTTTTACGGCTTACTTTTAAGAACTACCTATATAATTTGATGCTCCATAATCAGAAGCTGCAACTCGTTTAACGTATCGAGAGATGAGCCCATTCTTCATCTGTGAGCGATTTACCATAAAGCCCATAAACTATGAGACCTTATTTATTTATTTATGATGCTTTGCTTATGATAGTTGACGTTTTTGAAATGTCTTTGTACGATACATGGAAGCCAAGGAGGTCCTACCACCAGTAAATGGTGACCGTGGTATGACGTAAATGACCTGTGACATCATTTACGTCATAGTTCATCCATCCACAGTGACGTCATTTGCAAAACATAGAAATTAGTTTTGGATTTAAAAAAATTGTAATATGATTTAAGTAAATTATTAACATAAACAATTAATCAGAGTTATTTTTGTTTACTATTAATAAATCACACAAGCGTTGTGCTAATGGTAAATGTAAAAAGTTAACGTTAGCTTTTTGTTTATCTATTTTTAATATACTACATACTATATACTAATGCACTGTTATTTCCCCAAATAAATCAATAAAGGGTGGTACCTATACATGCGAGCTTACAATAATAATTAATTATGAAATACGTACTTAACAAATGTTCACGATTGACTTCCACGGTGAAGGAATAACATCGTGTAATAAAAAATCAAACCCGCAAAATTATAATTTGCGTAATTACTGGTGGTAGGACCTCTTGTGAGTCCGCACGGGTAGGTACCACCGCGCCTATTTCTGCCGTGAAGCAGTAATGCGTTTCAGTTTGAAGGGTGGGGCAGTCGTTGTAACTATACTGAGATCTTAGAACTTATATCTCAAGGTGTGTGGCGTATTTACGTTGTAGATGTCTATGGGCTCGAGTAACCACATAACACCAGGTGGGCTGTAAGCTCGTCCACACATCTAAGCAATAAAATAAAAATCACCTTCAACTTCAAATGCGAAAGTAAAAAACTGTAAATACTAAATGATCGGCTCCAACCGATCCGTACCAAATACACACACATTTGGAACTTGGAACTTCATTCGGATTCGTAAGACAGGAGTGTGAACAAAATCCTTAGAGAGGGTGTGAAAACACTGTCAGTGTCGTGGCAAAAACAAGTTCAAGTGTCCACGTGCTGTGGCAGGTGGTGAGCCTAACGAATAGGGTCCCACGGGACGTGAACCGCGCATTCCGTGGCACTTCCTGAAGACCACTCCTAATTAGAAGCCAGCAGGCATAGGTGACATCCCTTAATTATGGTAATGAATCGTCGACACTCAAAATATCTCAGACAAACTTTTGTACACGTTGCGATTGAAGTTTCTGGAAGTTTAAAATCTACTAGAGGTCCCGGAGTAGTCGAAATTCGACTACCTATAATTAATTGGAATTGTAAGTTTGTACACTATTATGATTGTATTTTATACTTCTATAATCACAAATTTCGCCAAGGCTACACTATAAAAAAATATTAACAAAGACAAACAATATTTAATCTATTCTCAATTTGACAACAGACGTCAAGAACAAAAGTTTGACAATAAATAGTATGCATGCGTGTGTGCGTCAACTACATGGTATGTAGTGTGTGTAATGTTTTCTTTATTGATTTAATGTATCTTTTATGCATTATTTTTTGCGCAATAATAGCGCCTAACATTTTAATTAAAAAAAATTCAGTAGTTTTTTTACTGTACTGGATTAGTGAACGAGTTCACGGTCCGTTTCTTGTTAAGTGGCTACAAAAAACTTTAGACATCACAATGTGAATGCCAGCCTCAAACAGGAATGTTTTATGGCATTTTAAAAGTGGTATATTGGTATAAATCAGCCTACCACCACTACCATCACCATGTCTACGCTTCCCGCTAAGCATGCATTGACTTCAAAGAATAGTACAGCCGTTCTGATATAAAATGAACACGTCGAACTCATGTTTGAAAATAATTGGCGATATTTATTATAAGACAGCTTAGCAAAGCAACTGATGTACTAGTTCAAGCCTTAACTTTAAAATGACAATGGGCTGGACATGTTGCACGCCTTCAGGACCAGAGATGGACAAAAAAGGTAACAATATGGACGGGTCCACTAGGAAAAAGAAAGAGGGGAAGACCATATACTAGATGGGAAGATGATATAAATAAAGTAGCAACTACAAACTGGGTTAAAATTGCGCAATCCAGAGAAGATTAGCTATCCTTGGAGGAGGAGCCTTTACCCGACGAAGGGTTCTTGCAAGTGGGAAATAATACCTAATATTATTCAACAAATACATTATATTTATTTGTTAAGAATTGCATTATTTTGTTTTTGTTTTTATGTCACTTTTTTATGTCACTTGTACGAAATAAAAGGCTTTTTTATTTTATTTATTAATTGTAAGACAACTTCGTCCAACCACGTACAAATTAAAAAGATATATAAAATCTTAAGCTAATCAACGATAATCTAAGTCAGACGCACTTGAAGCACAGTGCACAAAACTCTTTAATCAAAAAAGAATAATGTAATAATCCATTGTAATCTTATATTTACGTTGCATAGCTGAATTTATAATGAATAGCAGCCCGCTCCGGCTCCGCCCGGGTCTTTAACAAAAATTTCAACGATATTTGACGTTAGTTTATTTTTTCAAATAAAAGAACACTTAATGCGGCATAACTATAATAGATAGACATATGCTGTCCCGACACTTTTTATAAATAATAATGTGTTCTACAAAGTCGTAGTACATTATTTTATTCTATCATCATTAGTTTTCGCAGGGCACGCGATGTAAAGAATATTTTATGCAATTTTTTTACACCTTGGGTTACATTGTTGGAGTTTTAGTAAGGTACCCTATTTTTTTTAAATATTATAACCTATATCACTCGGGAATAGTGTAGCTTCCAAGCAGTGAAATAATTTTTCAAATGGGTTCAGTAGTTTCGGGGCCTATTCAATAAACACAAACAAATCTTTCAACTTTATAACATTAGTATAGATACTACACGATAGATACGTTCCTACAAAGTCCGGTATTATGCCAAACCATGTTATATGGGACTAAAAACCAATAGAAAAAGGTTAGATTTTTTCTTAATGAACTACTCAACTATGCTCGTGTGTACTTTTTTACCTTCTATACATTAAAAAATAAGCAGTAAAATTTCGATTAATCCCATATACTATGTGTTTATAGTGTTTAATGTTATTTTCTAAATAATTTTAAACAAAAATCTCGTTTTTTTGTTTTGTTTTTTTTATTGCTTAGATGGGTGGACGAGCTCACAGCCCACCTGGTGTTAAGTGGTTACTGGATCCCATAGAGATCTACAACATAAATGCGCCACCCGCCTTGAGATATAAGTTCTGAGGTCTCAGTATAGTTACAACGGCTGCCCCACCCTTCAAACCGAAACGCATTACTGCTTCACGGCAGAAATAGGCAGGGTGGTGGTACCTACCCGTGCGGACTCACAACACGTCCTACCACCAGTACATACTATTAAAAGGCATACCTACAACTACTGATGGTAGGGTGTCTTGTGAGCCCGCTCGGGTAGGTAACACCACCCTGCCTATTTCTGCCCTGCAAATATAATGCATTTCGATTTGAAGGGTGGGGATGGGGTGGGAGGTTGTACTGTAAAACGGAGACTTAGAACTCGTGTCCCGAGGTGGGTGGTAGCATCATCATGTTGATGTCTATGGACTCCAATAACCGCTGAACACCAGGTCGGCTGTAAGCTCACTCCACGTCACAGTTAAGTTAAAATTTTAATTTCATTACGTAAAAGCTGGCGTATTATTTGTGAGGTTTACTTAAGAGCAAGCCTTTAGAACTCAGCTCAGCTTTAGAACTCATGTCTCTAATTTGATAGCGGCATTAACGTTGCTGATGTCTACGGGCTCCGGTAAACACTCAACACAAGGTAGGCCTTGAGCTTATCCACTAGCTTAAGCAAAAAAAATATATGCAGGAATTAATTAATATTAATAATTATTTATTATTTATTTAGTAGTTTTTTGTTAAATAAATAAATGTTTAATTATTTTAGCACTACATTTAGATTTAATGACGTCAATAATGAGTATATTATTATCTAGAGATGTTATTTTGTGGATGATCTTTGTATGTAGCCTAACGGCCGTTTTCAATAACGTATCTGAGTTTACGGATAGATAGCTATCGCCGAATATCAGCAAGAGCGTATCTATCCTTATTTTGAGTTTCACAATCACGGATAAGTGCTATCTCTCTTTAACCAACAGTAGATAGCTTCTTCCCTCCGACCTATCCGAGCCTCTTGATACGTTTCGTTCTACTACAAATACGAAACAACATCAGGATCAAGACTTATTTTATTTTATTCTAAATTATAACTATAATTTAACCAGCATATCGTAGACTATCATAAACACATTTGTTTATAACAAAAAGTAATAAAAA